>VDFB02179398.1:0-28698 GCA_007258455.2 Sequoia sempervirens
CATCAAACCAATATGCAGTCTGTATGTATGATCAGTCGTCAGTCTCCGCAATGGTACATTTCCACAAATATATAATATATATATTTTTTTAAAATTTTGCTTCTTCGTCGCAATTTCGACGATAACAACCGACGAATCAACAGAAAGCCTCGACGAAGTTTCTATAGCTACGACGACTAGTTCGTCGAACATTCGACGAACTTCTAGTGTTCTTCTGACACTACTACTTGCCTATTTCGTCGCATATTCGACGAACTTTTGGTGTTCTTTCGACGCTACTAATTTTGTATTTCGTCGCTATTTCGAAAAAATTTCCATGTTTCCACGCTAAATGTTTGCCCATTTCGTCGAGCCGGCGACGAACTTCTGGTGCAGTTCGTCGGTGGATAAACAAAGTTTTTGTCGATATTCCGACAAAATCCTGACATATGTCACGATGCTGCCGACCGACGATTCTTCGCCGTTATTTCGACGTTTAATTTTTCGTCGGCCTTGCAACGAAAAAACAGCGACGAAAAAAATTTTGCCATTGCGTCGCTCTTCCGACAGAGATTTGTCGAACGACCGACGAACGACCGTCGAAAAATGGTGTCAAATCCTGTAGTGTGTGAATGCATAAGGAAGAAATGAATAACAGTGTTTTATTCTAAGAACTACAATAAGTTTTTGTACAATGCATTAATGAGGGAGATTCCACATTTTCTCATACTTAATTATCTTGCCTTGCAAAGTTGAAGATAAGTTATTCGATGTCGTCTAGAGGAGAATTTTATGTGTTAACAAGTTTTGTGTTACACATTTGATGAATTGCATATATTTTTGGCATCTTCATGCTTTAGATCTAACTCTATCTGACCTTATTATGAATTTGAATCAAGAAGATTAAATATGTGTTGTGAATGCTAAATGGATCTATCTTAGGTCCATGCAGACTAATACTATATATTAGATGATTATTTTGGGCCTGAAGATGAATATTTTTTTAGGACAATGCCAACAGAATTAGTTTTGATGTGAGATGGGGTTTCTCTAATCAAACTGACCTAATTAGTGAAAGTGAATGTATGCGGTATATATGTAACATATTTTTATGGAGAAGAACGAGAAGAAGATGTGAAATAAGAAAAGGGATGAAATTCAGAAAATGCAAATGAGTGAAATTTTATATGTGAGTGGATACTATACTTACAGGGAAGTGTTTTATATGCTATGCTTCATCAAAATTGAACTACAACACAAGGAAGGTGCATTCTATCTCACTTCATATTTTGGTAGTGAGCCATACTCTATTTTGTAAATTATTTTAGGTTTTGACCCTTCAAGGATAGTGTGTCCTAGTAGTGAGCCATACTATATTTTGTAAATTATTTCAGGTTGTGAGCCTTCAAGGATAGTGTGTTCTAAGAGTGATCCTTTGTAATATTCTATATCCAGATATATTATATTGTGAGTTAATCCTCACCATGGTTTTCCCCATTTTGGGTTTACCACATAAAAATATTGGTGTTAATGTGTATTTTCATCTTGTGTTGATTCCATCTTTCACTGATTGTTATAGTTAGAACTGTATTATTTCTTGGATGGATATTATTGTCAGGGATCCAAATTTGCACACTAATTCCAAGCTTTGAATGAGCTCAGCAGATTTGGATGTAAGATGGGACTGCTTTCAAGTTGCGGGTATCCTATTTGAAAGAATACCTCTAGTGATAAGGGTTGGCTTCCCCTTTTGATGTCACCTAACTATTAATCTTTGAGGTAAAGGGTAAGAATTGCATGAAAATAAACCTAATGTTGAAACTACTTGAGGTGATGCACCAAAACAACTTGGACCTATGAATAGCCTATCACATTCAAATTAATATCATAAAACTTGATTCAAACAACTCACTTCCAATTTAGTTTACATAAATAATTTATAAGGATGTCTATAAATAGTGCTTTCAAAAGGAAAAACAGGGGTTTCACAACTAATAACACTACTAAACAACACAACTTATAACCTATAAACATACATCTTCTGCTAAACAGATGCCTAAACATGAGACAAGTTTGCAAGGAAAGATATATTTTCACAAGAAAAATTGATCAATCATTAATAACATACATGAAAAACGTGAAAGGAGAAGGTAAAAATGCTCTACTTTATTAATTCAAAGTGGCTACTGCATCATAAGTCCACATGAGTTACAATACTACTCCATGAAAAATAGCTCCAAGAAACAAAGGTATCCTATTGCTAGAAAGAAAGAACTACCTCAATATGCTCAAAATGAGCATACTTAAGCAAAAAACCCACCAAAAACCCCTCACACATGTCAATCTAGAAGGTTCTGGTCGGATGCAACAATGAGGCCAAAAAAGAACCTTCTAAAATCACTCCAAAGCATCCTCCAAACATTCCAAGGTCAATCCAAGACCATAATCATGCCAAAATTATGATAAAACAACCTCCAAAATAGCACATGTTCATCTAAGATAGTCAAATACCTCACCCCCACACTCTCTTCATGCATGCAATTTAATCATTTTGTCTTCCAGCTTTGACTCATGCAATATGTGTGTTTTGAAAACACAACTCTAAAAGGCATTAAAAATAATAATCTTGATTAAATGATTCATAATACATCACTTAATCAAGTCATTTTACATTTCAAAGCACAAAATAAGGGGGCCCACCATCAATATGAATTACGTTTCATTTGCAAATGAAAACATCAAAGTGATTATCAAAATCACTTAAATGGAATTTCAATGTTTTCAAACAAAAGAAAAAGCAATAATGAGATGCAAAAAATGATTTTAAAGGCATTAATAAGGTCAATAAGGCACATGGTCATCTCACCTCTTCTCATTTTGCATTGTAAGGCTACATGTGGTCAATACTCTAATTTGCAAAGGCAACATAAAAGCTCAAAAAAAAACTTGGCCTACATGGTTGATCTCCATACTTCTTGGAAAGCATATTCTCCAAGGCACATGATGCATGATCAAAAATCAAAGACATATAAAAATAACTTGGCACACTCCATATGTTTGTGTTGTTTGAAGGTCTTGGCAATGTTTTGAAAGAAGGGGGGAAAAAACTAAGGCATAAAATGCTTAAGTCAATAAACATAAGTTTCAACGCCCATTATGCATTATCACATGTTTCATTTTTTAAATATGGGAAGAAAAATCCCATCGCTGTCGAATAGGGTCAAACCCTAATCATCAAAAGACAAAAGATGTGAAAAACACCATCATTTTATTGTTGAACATTATGGAAAATTAATGTTGCAGCCATGGGGTTTGAGTAAACACAGAAAAATGGAGATTTTGACACTAGTTTTGTGGTGATTTCATGAGGGAAACACATCGAACAACAGGTAAATGGTTTTTGTTGCACAAATTCTGCATTTTACCACCATTTGAAAGCCATTTTTTAGCTACAGACCTCAGCCATGGACATATTTTTTATCATTTGTTTCATTTTTCTCTTTTTGTTGTTGCTTCACTTCACCAAACAACCACCATGAGGGGGATATGAAGCTCAAATAAGGCCATTAAAATTATTTTAGGTTGATGAAGAAAAAATAAAAATCTTTGGTAATCTTTTAGCAACTCCATTATTGTAGATTTCTGAGCAAAAAATGACTCATTTGTTTCCAGCTTGAAGATAAAGCATGAAATGCTTGTTTCCTTTCTGCATTTGTTAATGAAGACACTCCATATTGTTTACCTGTTGCTTTCATGAAGAAAAATGTTTCTTGGCCACAACCATGGACAGAAAATAGGGTACTTTTATATGTAGCTTCGCTTCACTTGAAAGCCCCATAATGTCTTTTCAATTTTCCTTTGTATTAGCAAATTTCTTATCAACCCAAATGGGTTTTTGATATGTAGAAAAAAATTGGCTTGTGAGCTCGGCCTCCATTTTTTAAAATGGGTCTCCTCTATATTTTTGTTCCCTTTTGCAATATAATTGCAAAACCCCTAAGTGGGTTTCTTGTAGCACCTATATTTTTGTATCTGCATTTTTTTGCAAAAGAACCCAAGTGGGGTTTTTTTATTTTTTGAAGAAACTCAAATTTTGTTGTAAAATGATTCAATGCCATTGTACAGTGTGGGTATGATTCAAGGACCCCACACATCTTCCATTCCTTTATTCACATTACTCGAGACTTAAATTCTTGGGACTGTCCATTAGACTTTATAAGCTCTTTTATTTCACAATCTCTATTATGGGCATAGCAATTGTATCCTGATCACATCATATGAGTGTTCTAGTGTTGTCATTGACTTCATGTAATGTGTACTGTCAAAAAATGGACCCTTCCCATTTTCATTATCTTTTAGGTCTTGTTTCATAGTGTTAGAGCTATGTTGCTTTAATTTTATGATGTATCTTGGCTTGAATATGCTTATTTTGGTGCTAAAATTCAAAGAATGACATCTTGAGAAGGTGTTGTGAAGTGTTGTAAGACATTTGTACATTCTTATAGACCCTATTTAATACAATTCACCTAAAAACCACCTTTTCACTCATTAACAAGTCCTATTTTGAAGTGTTGTAAAGTCTTGTAACAAGATTTCACGCTTTTCTAGGCATATTTTCACTATTTACACCCTTCTCATGCTTTATTTTGTCTCTTTATGCCCTCATATGCTTATATTAAGTGTATTTTTGGGTCCTATCCCTACAAACAACACTAAACATAACATTATTCCTGACACTTGGTTTTGGGTCCCAGGTGGGACTCATTCACCAAGGGTGGCGAATGAGTCCCCCTTGGCCCCAAATTCAAAATATTTCAAAATTTCTTTCAGGATTTACTCAATTTCACTTCATGTCGGACTGTGATGAGGTATGAATGGATACTAAGGCACAATATTTGTATAAATATGTGATTTTAACCTCATTTTACATCTCCTACAGTCTCCTCACTCATTCAAGCAATCTCTTCCACAATCAAGCAATCAAGCATTTTGCATCTTCAATTCAAGCACTTTCAAGCACTTTGGAGTAGCCATTGACATCACTTTAGATTTGTATATTCAAGGATGTGGTAATTTTTTAATACTTTCATGTTATTCATTTATCATTTCCTTTACATTTCATTCATTTCTATTGGGTTTGATTACCAAAGTGGGGTTTGACCAAGGCAAACCCCTATTCACTAACCCCCCAACATTTTTCCCCTTTGTGCATGTGTATTTACAGCTTTTTTTGTAGATTTAATAGGTTTAAAGGTGTTGAAAAGTGGAATTCAAGTCAACTAGGCTCTTCAAGTCAACTCATCACCTTTTCAAGCATTTTGAGCATTTTTAACCTGTTTTCTACAGTGTTGACCCCAACAACCTAATATTCAGACATTACCAGATTTGGAGTAGCAGTGTTGTCTCTTGATTTTCCATAAATCTTGGGGAGGACTAATTCACCACCCTTGGTGAGTGATTACCACTTGTAATCTAAAAAATCTACATTTTTTCAGAAATCAACTCCTAGTTGTTAGAAATCGATTCCCGACACTTTTTCAATAGTACGAGGACTGATTCACCATCCTTGGCAAATGAATCCCATTGTGAATAATTATAAATTTTCATCAGCATTCTAGACACTCCATAAATCTCACACAACTTCCAGGTGCACTCAAATTTGACCTTGTACCTTTTGTTTTGCATATTTCTTTCTATTTCTTCATCTTTCATAGTTATTTACATATATCATAGTGTGTTTTCAAACATAGCCTAAATTGCACTTTTGCATTAATTTTAGATCACTTTAATTAGTCAATTGCATTTATTTTAGTTCATTTACATAATATCACATTGCATACATCCTAATTTGAATGTGCATAAGCATTTTAGAACCCAAATCTATCTCTTTCTAGGTGGAAAATCTTAGGAAGAGAGCAAGCATTTCGGGTTCCAAAAATCTGTCACATAATGGCATCTTCATGAAATATGATTGTCCTTTACCTTTGAGACTTGTCTTCCTACTAAGTTCTCTCCTTTCAGGAAATCAAGGTACTTGGGAATATCCACCAAAGGATACCCTTCTTCATACCATTTGTAGCATTGTATCACCAATCTGTACTGTCATGGTCAATGACAATGACCTTACTCACCGCACTTATTTTCACAAATGCACCACAATTGCCATTATCAATTCCATTTTTCCTCCAATGATAAACATTTTCTAGTCTATTCCCTTAGCACCACTCTGTGTATTGTCTACTTGGCCTCAATACCCCTATAGCTTTATGTTTGACCATCACTTGAACAAGTTGCATAGGTCATAGGATTTGCATGTTGTTGTCCTATGCACTTCAACTTCTCCATCTCTTGACATGTGGCTTTACCAATGGCTATATTTTGATGCAAATGGCTGCTTCACTTGGGTATGATGACATGCCACTTGTTTTCTCATGGCTTACTAATTTTTCTTGGTCAATGCTTGATAGTTCTTCCTGAAACCAATAAGATTATTTTTCTGCCCCATAGCATACTTCCTTGTGGCTATCCCAACCTTCATGGCTTCCATAGCAATGCTTACTACCCCACATGAATTTGCTACCTAATCTCCACAACATTTTTTTACCTTTTGATCATGTTTAGCACATAAACTGTCTCCTCACTTTGATCCTAGTGGGCAAACACATGTCCCCTATGTCGGTGACCTAAAAGCTCACCGTCCTATGTGATGTGTGGCTGTCTAATAGGGTTGAGGTGAGAGGGACCTAGAAATAATCTAGATTTCTGTCTCATTATTTAAGAGATGCATAATTGAACTTGATGCATCTTTTGAATATAATAATGAAATTTGATCAACTGTTGTGATTCCATAAGGATTTAATGCATTGATAACAAGTATATCTTTAATCAAGTTGCTCAATTTTCAATTTCTTTCAAAGCATGTTGAGATCTACCCTCCTGGGAGCCACATTTACCCCACATGTTGTATTTAATAAAATTAGAAAAGTAACAAGACTTGTCCTAAATCTACACATGAAGCAAACAAGTTAGAAAAATGCATGCATAGTTTTGATGTGTTTGATGACCTCATTGTTTTCCAAGACATCCAAGGTTTGCATGCTTATTTAATGCACTTATGAATCAATTTATACATGCATAGGTAGGTGTGTATGTAAGGATTTAGATATTTCATTTCTTAGAGAATTAATCTAATATCATTGTTTTTCCAGATGTAGAAGCTAGGAGCACTATGGAGCTAGGAAGGACACAAGCAACTTGAGACAGTAGCAACAGGGCAAGAGGGAAAATTTACAACTAGTCATTCTCAGGAAATGACTGGTCTCCACTCTTATATGCACATTGTGTTTTACTTATTCATGTATAGACTGTTTCTTTATTTTCATTGAATAAGTAAAGTTAGTCCCTTGGCTTGTGAGGGACATGTACACTTCATGATTATCAATAAAAGATTTCATTTGTATACATATGGTTCTCTTTTCTCATTTGTTGTAATTGCAATATTAGAATTAAAAAAAGGTAATCTGTTTCATTTGACAATCTTTTTCCATGCATATTAAACCGAGCAGACTTATGGTTTATCTTTTAAATGTTTAAATGAACAACACAAAAGAATAAACACTAAACCTGATTTCAGCTGAAAGCTAAAAATCAAGTAACAATTATGTGAATGGTTTAATGGAACACTAATTCACCCCCAACTCCCTCAGTATCCTGGGTGTTTAACAAATTCTTAGAGATCTTGTCAATCTACAAATCAAGGTAATAATCATAAATTTGAATTTTCTCATCAAAATCTTCAATAGGGTTCAAACCAATCCAATCTATCATATCATCCAATCAATCACTGATTATAGTGGCCCAATCTAGATACTATGTACCACCATAGATAACCTACATGAATAAATACATTGATTCTTCGAAATCATGTGCATTAATCTTCCCCCTTGCCCTATGTAATAACACAACGATATCTAAAATTTATTCTCTAAAATGTGATTTGTGCATTTTCTTAGGAAGCTATGACTTTCCTTTCTTAGGGGGATCAAACCATTCCTTTGCATTGCAATTTTGATAATGTATGTTCTTCTCTGAAAAGAAACCTTGGGATAGGGTAAAATTGAAATCAGAATAAACCTCTCATTGGAAGTCTAAAACATCCACTTATTGTAGCTATATCCAAGGTCACTAGGAGATTGTTATCTTTTGTGCGAATTTCTCTTGTAACTAGATTATAATGACATATTCATTCTAACAACAATTTAGTGCATTATACTGCCACTAGAAATGTAGCAACTTCAAGGAGACCACTTTCTATGACCATATGGGTGATAAGATTTTTATTTGGCCTACAAATTCTTTCCCAAAATGCATCTAAATTGATATTCCCTAACCTTGTATCACTAACTTCAAGAAAGGAACTATCAAGACTAGCTAAATTTTCATATCCCAAATATTTATATTTCATTGTCTCAAGTATCTTTCTCAAAGAAAATTCAACTATGCTACAATGCAAAAAATAATTACCAATCGCCGAAAAAATTTAGAAATTTCACTCACTTGGAAAACATGCCACCCATTCCTACTTGAGTTATTTCTTTGAGTGTCTCTCATATGTAGATGTTCTTCTCGGCTTCCAAAATCACACTCCCTAAGAAGAATGATTATGTTTGAAATAACGGCTTAATCTTACATGATTGAGCATGTATTTCATCTACTCTAGTATTGGAAACATTTAATGTTTGACACATATGCCACTTAGCGATAATATCAAATGACCTCGGTACACTCAGCAAAGTTGGGTATTTGAACATATTTTGAGAGTATAGTCAGTAGAAGATGAAGTTCAAAAACTTAAGCCCGCCCTGACAAGTTTGTCTTTAATTGGTAAGTTTCTTCACTTTAGATGATATCATTGTCCTTTGTTCAACATAAAACATGATTAGAAAAGCAACATCGATCCCAAATGAGGCTTGAAAAAACATTGAAAACCCTCCTTGCTTTAATAACAACTATTTGAAAAGGCATTCCTTAATAAAATGAAAGAGTTATAAAACTTGGGTGGTTACCCAAATAGTTTTGAAAACTATCAAAAGATCGATGCCTAAAGAAAATGAATTATGAGAAGACCAAGTCGAAAAAAGAAAAGTTGTGAATATAGCTTCACAAGCTGACAAGGGTCACAAAGCTAACCAAAGATCGACACATAGGATAGCAAAGGTTTGAAAACAGAAATGATACCCAAAAAATTGAACGCTTAGAACCAAACTTAAAACCTAGAAAACATGCGTATACTTATTTAGATATATATCCTATATTAGAATTTATATGAATATGATCTATTTATACTATACGTAGTTTGTCAAAACTATATGTAGGTTGTCAATACTATTTGTATGTAGCATGAAATAAGAAGTTGTGCAAATTACTTTAGTAGCAATGTCATTTTAAATATGAGTTATTAGTTGGTTATTCCTGGGGTTAGAATAATCCATGGGAAAAGGGGGTAACCTATGTATAGAGTATGAATGGTTAAAACCAAATCAAGCTAGGAAGGTTGGTGAGCATGTGACCTCCACTCTAAATTTTGGGTGGTGAATAGTTTGGAAAAAGCAATGTAAGTAGCCACTATTTACACTTCCAGCTCACTATGATTTGGGTTCACATACTAGGTAGGGATTTTTATACATGTAGGTTGTAGCCACTTCATGGTACCTCTAGATATGTAGGACACAACACCATGCTCAGAAAAGGCTAAGAATATGAGGTTACCAAACCAATCTCTTCGTCAAAGGGTAGGGCCATCTTACTAGCTTGGTAGAAGTGCAGGGGACCGTAGTAAGTCCATGGTTGGCAAAAATTTTCTTGAGTGATGCTTCTCCTCATGCAGTTGGCGCCCAAGATATGAGGAGGATATTCTGGACCATTTGTATTTCTATTTCAATAAGCTCATTGAAGCTATGTATGTAATATTGTATCCATCTCTATGGAAAATTATAAATGTGAAATGGTATCTTGAAATTATGTAATGTGAAATCGTTACTTGTATTAATGAAATGATTCTTTAATTATGCAATGGAAATTTTTAGAATGTTTGGTTTCAAATGTACATTAGTTATTCAAAAGAAAATAATTTTTTTATTGTTTGTAATGTTAGTAGCATAAATTGTTCACTTGTGGGTAAAAAATAGTAAAAATTACTGGGTAGAACAATGGGCATGTTACACATGGTATCAGAGCTACCGGGTTTAGTTTTGGAACCTATGTGCTCACTATGTTTCCAACCCAACACTATATGAGTCTAATGTTTGGAAATTCTTATGCCATGATGGTGCATCTCAAGATGATTGCAAGGAAGTTAGTAATCGGAAATGAGCATTACCTATAGCACAAGAAGGAAAGGGAAGCCATTGTTTGAACCATAGAGGGAACCAATTATGACAATGCCATTTGGATGAGTGAGACTAAAATTTTCAGTCATTCCCTATCATGAATTAGTCAAGAGAGGAGAATGATGCAAGAGGCTATCAACTTTGTACCTCCTACCTCTGTGGAAAAGTTGGACTCTTTACCACTTTCCAAAGATATGCCCTCAAAATGTAGTGTTAGTCTAGTCATGATATTTAGGGATCCTTGTGTTCTTACTTTAGTGAAAGTTATTGTAATAGCCTCAAGTGGAAAATTAGAGGGATATGTACCCTAAAACTATGTATCTGAGAATAGTTCTGAGGGTTATTTCCCTTTTGATGATGTATGTGAACAAAAATTTGAGGGGTATGCCCCACATAGTTATGTATCAAAGAGTGAATATGAGGGATACTTTCCCTTAGAATATTTGAATACTCATTCCATGTAAACACATGGATATTGAAATCATTTTTAATCATAATGAAAACATGTTTTGGAAAAACTTGTGTACAAGTTCTTTTACAAAATTTCTTATGTGAGTGTTTGTTCTTTTGAAATATTTTCTTTTAGAACGTTCATCCAAATTTCTTAGATATAATTAAAATGAAACCTATAAGTGTAATTTTTCTTGGGAAAAATGGTTAGAACAAGAACTAACATTGGGGAGAGTCAAGAAGTGGACCAAAGTACTAAGAATTTTGAAGCCAAGTTGGATCACATTTTGGCTATTATGGATCAAACAAGAGCAAGAATAAAAGACCTCAAGCAAGAGGGAAGACGAAAATAAAGGGAGGAACAATAAGTTCCTAATCATGAAGAAGATGGGGAAATTCCCATGATCGTACTCAATCTAGTGAGCATGAGGATGATAAGTTACAATCTAAGTTGGAGGGAACGTAAACACAAGGAAATAGGGTCCTCCACCTTTTAGGAGATGGAATGCTTAAGGGGGGCCCTCCTATTTCACTCTTAGTTCATTCAAGGAAACCCCATAGATCTCAACCTAATGATCCAATTAGGAAAAGGATTGCTACAAGGTCTCCTTGGGTGTGACTAAAAGGGGGTTCACCACTAAGAAAATTCTTAGAAAGAAAGATATGAAAGTATTATGCAAATCTAACTATATGACCTAGAAAATGAAACTTGAAATTCAGATCACTAAACAACAAGATATAGAAAAGTACCTGGAGGATTGAAGATAACTAAACAAGACTTAAAAAACTTGAAATTTGTTATTGTTGATGTGTACAAGGACTCATATGCCAGACTAGGTGATTTAGTCCTAGTCTAGGGTTTTTCGGTAGAAGCTAGAATTTGCAACTGGTAAACTAGGATCTCTAGGAAATTACTAAATAGTGATATATTGTAACTCACATGCCTAAGGTGACAATTTAGTCTCAATATTAGGGTTTGGATGAAACAATGGTATACTCTAATGATCTTCTATAGCTTGTCTCATGTCTAATCTTTGAGTCTAAAACTTTGAATTCTGGCCTGTAGGTGACTTTCCGTCAAGATGACAACTTCTTGACAACTTTATTCAATCTTGCAACCTAGTCTTCAAAGGATCTTCAAGCCTCAAAACACTTCGATCTGCAATCACACATGTAGAGGGAGAAAAATGTTTTTTTGTTAGTGGATACAGTTTTTCCTTGGTCAAACCTCGTTTTGGTAATCAAAGCTTGAAATGAAATGAAATAGAATGAAGGAATGATGAATGAAAAAATATGCTATGTTGCAACTCACCAAACCCTTGGAGTAAAGGCTACAAACTTATGTGAAATGGCTAGCATGAATTTAGATATTGACTCTTGATTGTATGTTATGAATCTTGACTTGAATACTTACTTGAATCATGAAATCATACATCACACATGTTAGCTCAAAAACACACATGATGCTTGAATCTTGAATATAGCTCCAAAATGCTTGATAATCAACTCTTGAGTGCTCTTGAGTGCTCTTGAATGATTTTGATCACAAATTTTCTATAATTATTGAACACTTGAATTGCTAGATGGCTTGTAAACTTGTTAGGAGAAAATATGTGAAATAACCTTGTATTTATACTTGTTTATGCCAAAATTCTTGAAATTACAACACTACAAGCTGACATCAAATCTAGGAGAAAAAATCCCCACCAAGAATTGAATTCAAAATAGGTCCAAGCTAAAGTGGGACACGCTAGTTAGGGAAAATGAGTCCCATTAGCCTAAGCTTTGGACACAAATTTCAAGAAATGTTAAGTTCTATGTCATATTCAAGATCAGCCCCCAAGACTTTGGTGGGATCCATACACCCAAGGTGGTGTATGAGTACTAGATCAGTAAATATGAAACACACAACCCAAGAAACTGAATTATGATTGGTCACTTAATAGATGTTGGTATTATCCTCAAAGAAATGCATTAAATAAGGCTTGTGGATGCAAAATAGGGCCAAATAAGCCATAAAGAAGCCCAATTTTAGCAAGAAGGGCCCAAACAAGTGTGAAAATGTAAAGGGGTACATTTTCTACACTACGTTTAGCCCCCACTTTAGTGAGAGGAGGAAATTGCTTCAAACTCACACTAAAGTAGACAAAATCGCATCAAGAGGGGTCCAAGTGTACCAATGCTTGTGAGATAGGATGACAACAATCAAGAGGGTTGTGCAAGCTCCCAAGATCAAGATCCTCTGGAAAACCAATAGAGGCACAAAATAACACACATGTAAATGATGTATGAAGTGAAAATAGGGTACAAGCATACACTACCAAAGACATAATGAAGAAAGAAAAAGAAAACAGAGGATGGATCAAGCCTTGACCATTTTTCCAATGCGATGTGGATCAGATCTAAGTTGTTTGTCCAAAAAATGTATACAAGTGGAACACGATGTCCACTATGCAAACCAAATGTATGCTTAAAAGGGCTAGTGGAACCTCAGGGCATCCACTAGGTGAGCCCTCAAAAAGGTGAGACACATATGCACGTGACTAGTATGTGCTCACACAGACAAGCAAGTGGCTATGGGAAAGTCACGCCTAAGTTTGGCTCCCAAAGCTAACCATACCAAAGCTATACCTCTTGATAACTTTGATAAGGTGCCACACAACATGAACAACAAGATTTACAAGGTGAGTGAAATTTCGTATGTTTGAAACTCATGAATAAACAAGATGGCTCCACAGGAAAGCAAAGTGTGTTATGCAAGGTGGCCATATAACAGTTATTGTAAATGAAAAATAGTGTAAGGTACATTCAAATGAGTTTTGTTTAGTTCATGTAAGGTCTTAACTTAGGGAACATTGTGCCTAATGTCTCCAAGAGAGGACCAATTGAAGAATAGAAGATTCACAACTTAGGGGATGCAATGTGTCACATCAAGCCACTAAGAGGAATATAATATGCTAAGAGAGATCACACTCTTGAGCAACATCACACCCAATGTCACCACAAAGAGAAAGATGCATCACATGAAATAAGAAGACTACATAATGAAACATGAGTTGTAATTGAAGTGCAAAAGAATAATATCAATGTATGCCCATGCTTTAAAGAAATTGCTAAACACCATGTTGTGAGCAATTACTTTAAAGTAGCAAATGATAAATGCTAACAATAAATAAGACATGCGGGCTTATTTGCAAAGCCCTATGCCAAGTCATATGTTTCCAAATGAAGCTACATCATGAAAAGGGGTTTCCCCCAAAATGAAATCTCAAAATCACATAAGGGATCCACAGATTCAAGGTCAATATGTCTTTGCTATAATGTTTTTTTTTAGAGCTCGAAAATATCATCATTCCCCAAATACTCATGGAATAGGAAGAATGACACAAAGAGAGTGAAAACAAAGAAAATATTTTAGATCAACATGGAAAAGACCTAAATGTCCTGATGCCTTGCATCATCCCCAAAAGTAAAACACAAGATAAAGAAAAGATAAAAGGTTTACAGCATAGAGAAGAATTTGGATACATATAGAGGAATGCACAAAGAGAGAGATATATCAAAGAAAATAGTATGGGGGATCACATTACACATATGAAATCACATAAAAGAAACATGAAAAAGAAAATAAAGGAAAGACTAGTAAGGCACATGTGATTCAACCTATTAGTAGGTCATCCACATCCCAATCTTGTTCATCATATGTACAGAAGGTGAAAAAATAGCCAAAGGGACAACAACAAGTGTTGAAATAGTGAAAGGCTATCTAATTCTTTCCCCCACTATGTGCAAGACAATAATGAGCTAAGGTAGGTGGTGAGAAAGATATCCTTGTATTTAGAAATTATTTGCAATGAATGAAAAGCATGTAATAGTGAGAATATTATGATCCTACAACTATTACATGGAAAGGATTGGAATGCATGCCTTAAGTGATTATTTCTATGATATCAAACTTTTTAAATATTTGTTTTAAAGCATGACACTCATCAATACTATGTCCAAGAACTCTATGATATCAACAATGTGACATGTTTGTGTTCTTAGGATTTGATTTTTGATTTTATCGAATGGGTGGTAATGTAATAATTCCTTGAATTAGAATTATGTGTAGGGTTCTTTTAGTTTCAAATGGCAGACAAGGGAATTTTAGTTTCTTTAGTTTGTAAGGCCTTCATTGCTTATTAGATTCACCAACGTGTTGAGGAGGAGGACCAAAGATGATCCTATCATCCTTATCATTGTTACAAGGAATTGGTTGTTCTTTAGGAAGGAGGACACTTATGTTAGGAGGAGGATCTTGATATCCTATGCCTTTGGTATCTTTAGTTGCTATTTGTTCTAAAAGTTACTAAATTTCATGTTCACTTGTTGTATCACATCCTTATTTGCTTAATATCATGAATCCTTTTCTATATATCTCTTCTAGGTTGATAGGAGTGTTGGTCACTTTGTTATCATAGAATTGTTAACTATTTTCTTGATTAGATGTGCTAGGTTCACCTATTGTAGGGAGCTTAGGCTTAGTTTGTGTCTCAATTTTAGGATGTAGAAGACAAAACATCTCTAGTTGCATTGGTTGTTTCATGGAAGCATAAAAGGATGCATTAGTCTCAAGGTTTTCAAGGAAATCATTTATGAAGTTCCTCATGTTGTCATCATCTTCTCCAATGATGTCAACTTCATTAGGAGGACATGAACTAGGATTTTATTAAGCATGAGTGAGTTCAATTTCATTAGGGTCATTTCTAAAAGCACAATTTGACACATCCACTAATGACTTTAAGGACATCCAAAGCTTACCAAAGAACATATCCATTATATAATGCAATGGGGCATGTGCATGAAGTTGGGTTACACTTTTGTGGCCAACTTCAAAAAAAGATTGAAAATGCCATAATGTGAGCACGTTATAACACGCTCGCGTTATGAAGTTTTAAAAGCAAAAAAAAAACTGAAAGCTATTCATTTTCTCTTCTCTATTTTTCTGCTCTGCCTGCGGCCAAAAACCCTCATTTTTGCGCTCACGTTCTAGGAGGAGGCATTCTACAAAATTCATCAAGCAATAGTTTCTTTTTTTTTTCAAAGATGGCACCATGATGATGAAGAGGTGCAGGAGGTATGTATTGTTTGCTATTTGTTTTGAATTTCTTAGTTTCAAGTTGATTTTGTTTGTTTTAGGTTAGATTTGATTTATTTTTTTAATTTGTAGGAGATGCAAATAATCTTGAAAATCCTCAACAAGAAGAACAAGCAAATCCTCCTCAAAAAAATCAACCTCCCCCACCAATCACTCAAAACCCTCCTAGCACTCAACAAAATTGAGGAGTGAAATTGAAAACAAAAAACAAATTGAGGATCTTATCAGTAGGTTGAGTGATCCAAATGCTTCAACCGCAGGAAAGAATGACACTAGCAAATTTAATGAAAGAGATGTTAAAAAATGTAGATTCAACAACCCAAAAAATAACGAGATGGCAAGATAGGAGGTAGGCAGCTAAGGCATAGTATGCAGATAAACTATCATATAAACAAGTAAAAGATTTAAAAATTACTAAAGGTGATTTGTGCTCTTTATTCACTAACCCTAGAACAAATTAAAATGTTAGCCTCAATGCGAAGAGGTTTCCTATTCATTGGTGCCACCACCAAGAGATTGGGAACTATTTTTATGATAGGTGGTTCTTGGTCTTTGATTACACACCGTGCAACAATTGTGAAGTCGCCCAATATTTTCTTAGGAAACTATACAGTGAGTTTGTATTGAACCAAATCCCAAATTATTTTGATATGAGGGAGTTCCAGGGGAGAGGTGGGGGGTCGGCTCAGGATAGGATCAATGCACAGTTGGATCCTACACGGCAAGGGAGACGACCTCTCGCTAGGCCGCCTCATGAGCACATTGTTATGCCTGTTGTTGCGAAGGAGAGTGCCAACGTAGAGACATTGCAAGTGATCAAAACTTTGACCCAGAGTGTCATCCATCATACTATCCCTATTGTATAGCACCATCCAAGGGATTCTTTGGGTGGTGGCCTTCGAACCCATGTGTGTCAATCTTGTTGGGCGACTTGTTCATATGACCCCACCAGCACTTAGGAGGCTGCTACGCAAGATCTGTATTCTGCTACGTAGGATCTATATGTTGCTACACATGATCTGTATGCTGCTACGGGGATGGAGAGGATGGCTGACATTTTGCATCGTGCATATGGCATTGATAGTTGGGTAAAAGTCAGCATGTTCATTGAATTTAATTTATTAAATTTTGATTCTAAAATGTGTGATTAACTAATTTAGTTTTATTATTTTAATAAAATTGCACGGTCATAGTGTTGAGACAAGATACACCGGTCCTCCACCTACTTATTTTTGCAGTACACCTATCAATGGGGTATGTAACTAGTAAACAATTATAAATTTATTACATGTTAATAGCATTGTTTTACGAATGGTATTTTAATACATGTGATTTTGGATGTTGAACAGGCTAATATTGGCGGTTTCAAGCAAATACCTCCTAGTGCCAGTGGATTCACTCCAACGTACATAGAGGTAATAGAATAAAGAGAACTTAACTAATGAATTCTACTTAATATATTTTTGTACATTTTATATTCATATTGTTGGTTACATTGCATTACACATCATTCAAACTCAAAGCATTACTTCAAATTACATAACTAATAACTAGATGTTGATAGATGACAAAATTTCAACTATACAATATAGTTGTTTAGAAAGTCAACATAAGCAACATGATGCAATTACTTCACATGGAGGCATGTGCTTGCAAAGGTGCACCAGCATGAAAAACTATGGATGCTTGGAAAAAATATATGAAACCATAATAGTAAGCAATAGCATAGACAAGGTAGTTAGTGATGCAAAACATCATATCAAAACACTCAATCATCAAGGTACATCTAATGCAGAGCATCCAAAAAAAACCATCAACATCATTTCTTCAAGGGATTTCAATCCCAAACAGAATCAAGAGAAGATCAAATATAATTTCATCATAAATCTACTTTTCATTCAACCAAAATCCACTAAAATTCTCTTAGGAATTTCATAGGCCATCATTCATCATTCCACTAATCAATATTCCAATTGACTCATTCAAAGCAAAAAGAATATTAAAGAAAACTTTGACTTAATCAATTAGATTCATATCATTCTCAACCACCATAAAAACAACATAAACTTGATTATTGACACTTGAACAATTCATCCTTTCATTTATTCACCAAGGCAACAAAACAACTAAATCATACCTCACTGTTATCAGTCCATTATCAATCACTGTACTCATCATATTTTGACTACAATAGTTTATTTTCAGGTTACAAACTCATGCTACAATAGAATCTTGATTATCATCTTGTGGTTAATCACCAATTTGCTCAAAAGGCTTCGTAATACTCACCCATCCAACCATCAAAGTCACCAAACCTGTCTTATACACCTTAACCAAATTTAGTAACATCAATCATATCATTAGTTTGATAGTAACCAAGCACTCAATATCATCCTTTCCATTGTTTAAACAAACATCTTTGTTTTGATCAGACAATATCATATTCCTCTAGTAGGTTTTTCAACCATTGAATTGGGTAGTTACATTCCTATCTCAAAGCTTATTAAAAAAATCAATGCACATTTAGAAACACTTTCCAGCACATCACAACATATAAAAGTTATTAGACATTTGACATAAAGAAAATCATTAGATTTCAGACTATCCTCTAAAGAAAGGCTAGTAGATTAGGCCTGTTTTACAAAGGAGACCCCTTCAAAACCATTCCAAATCACTCAAAACCTCAAAATGGTCTTCAAGCATGTCTTATAACTCAATATTTCACCATTTATAGGGATTGAAAACCATGAAAATGTTTTGATCCAATAAACCCTCGTTTATAGGGTGTAAAATACTCTTGAAAACCTCTATTTCTCTGGCCACCACCTGTAACATGATTTTTTATGTCTTCCAATACCTTCTACATCATTTCCAAGCCTCTGCACACTTTATTTATTCATGAACCATGACTGTAGCATCACTTTGTGTAGGAAAATCCTCTATTTTCTAGTGTAGCAGCAACTCCACCATGGTATTATTGCTTTTCCATGCACTTACAATCATCAAAACATGAAAAAGATCCTAAAATCAACCTACTCCACCAATTTAATTGACCTACATTGGTGGAGTAGTGAAGAAAAACCCTATTGGACTCTCAAACTTGCTTCTAAAAGGACTTTATCGGGCATTGAAAACTGCGTCTTATTCTTTTGTTTCCTAAAACTAACCAAGTCCAACTCTTGAAATTGGAAACTAACTCTTCTTTACATGTATTCACACTATGAGTTAACTTTGTTTGTTCTTAAATTACCAACACAAGAAAACAAAACAATCCAGAGTAATGTTGCAAACTCAGAGACAGGGAATTTTTATTTCAAAATCTAATTACAAGAACACAAACTTTTTCTTTTTCTTGCCTTTACATGCCTTTTAAAGATATTTCCTTTTCCATAACTATCTTTCCATCAGTTGAAACTACCCCTTTTAACCCTTAATATGCCTGATTTCCTTATTTTTGTCAATTTAACAACTTTTAACAATATTACATTATTGCATTGTTTGCATTTTCCCACTTTGACCACCTAGAACTTATCCATAACCTTAAATACATTCAAATAAGACCTCATATGACTTAAACATGCTTTACATCATTTTTCCATGAACTTTTGTGATTGACTTAATATAAATTCGAACATTCATCCCTTTTGCAAAATTGAAAAGTATTTGATGACCTAGGTGCTCCTACACCAACATCTGACCCAATTGAATCAGGAGAAGATCAAATTGAATAAGCAACTAAAATTTCCCTCTTTTCATCAAAAATCACATTGTTTCATTTGTAAACCACAAGGCAACAACAAGCCAACTCATTTCAATACTTCTTCTTATCATCCTCAAGCTTCAAACATCTTATTTATCAGCAAAAATGATTAATCTGTGTAAAAGAAACCTAGTTAGAGTCACTAAACAATCCACTCTTTCATCATTCACCAAGGCACCCTTCCACTCAATTTTCTTTACCTAGGAAAAATAACCAAAAAACAATCTTTCATGTTACAACCTATATCCATCAAATCCTAACACACCTTTGTCATCATCACTTTATATGAATTCAAAGCAAAAACCTGATAAAGAGATTTGAATCTTTCAATTCCTTAAACAACTCACCAAATTTTCACTTTTACCAACTAGTTCCTCAATACCAAGATACTACAATCAACCATTTACACCTCAATAATTTCATCTGACTTCCAAGACATTGCTCACATCATGTTTATTGACTAAGCTTATTCTATGCACAAATCAAGCCCTACAAAGGAGGGTTTATTGCATAAGGTACTTACAAACCTTAAATACTCCTGCCACCACCAAAAACACCATGGAAATAGCTTGCATAAGCTTTAGAAATGATGCAGAGTGGTAGGGAAGGAAAAATCACAATCACAAATGGCAAAGTCACTCCACTAAATGCTTCTCTGAATACTCTCATGAGTCCTAAACTCCACTATTCTTTAAGAGATCAACCCCACACACGTAGTGTTCACAACTCAGACCACTCACAAAGCTTGAAAAAATTTGGATCATGTCTCATTAGTCAAAACAATGTTTAACAACCCTCTAGCATTTAGGTTTCAACAAACACCCATCACTATGGTGACTTAGACCTCACTCTCTCTTAAGGCTTGCAGCCCTTTCCCACTAGGACAATCAGAATAAAAAAAACAAGGAAGACTGTTAATACACCAAACTTATAGATTTAGACCCCTAATATGGACCCCTACAAGGTTCCAAAACCCTTCCTCTTGACTGTCAAAACATCACTCACAATGGCCCTTTCTACCACTGCTCCAAAAGGCCTAATTCATAGACCTACACCTAGGTCTTGACTATCTAGGCTCTCCCCTTCACCCCAAAGCCCAAATTTAGACTCCTACAGGTTCTCCACACCTATTTCCACCATTCCTAAGTGCCTCTTAAACAAATTCCTCAAAATCAAGAAAAAACTCTTTTTTTTTTGCTTGTCAATTATGCTTGCCACATAGAGATGCCAAGCCAAAATTCATGCACCACTTCCAACAATGATCCTACCATTCTCCAAAACATAATCAAGAATAATCAAATCAATATTGTGGCTTATATACCTAATGGGAGGTAGGGAACTAGGTAATTCATTCACCGTTATGTCCTTGTACCTTTCCAACAACTCTTGGACTTCCTTTGGTGCATCTTCCTTCTTCTTTGTGGGCAGATCTGCTTCACTTTTTGGCTTCATAATTAGGAAGAATCCTCTTCCTCCTCCTTCCTTCAAGGTCTTCATGAACTCCTCACCCACCATCAAAACACTAGGCCCTTCATGCTTTGCCTTGTCTTCTTCTAGGAGAGGTGAAAGGTTGTAAGTCTTCCCATCCTTCACAATGGAGTATGTGTTCTTCTCCCCATCATGCTTGGTCTTCCTATCAAACTACCAAATCCTACCATAAATATATAGTTTACTACTTCTACTCAAAAAAAAATTCATTAGATCTCATACATTGTAAGTCGTGACGTGGATCGCTATTGCAACTTTTTTGTGATTAAATAATTTGTTGTTTTATTTTTAGATGTTGGTTGTGGAAACACCTCCAAATGTTACAAGGGCAATGGATATCAGTGTTTCATCCGCTATACAATCCTCCATGGCTCTGATAGAGGAGGTATGAGGCAATTTACTAAATTTCAATTTACATTCGTTGTTATAGATATTAGTTCTAGTGAAAAATCAAACCATTATTGATTCACAATTTAATTCCTATTTGGATGGTTTATACAAGGCTTGACCATGCCTCAGCATCGGCATGCAAATATTTCCATCGTGGAGTGATCATGAGATGGCAATAAGTGATTATTTTGTTAAATATATCATTTCTTATAATGTAATTTCTATATATTAATGTCTTTACTTCTTATTGTAACAGTTAAAACTTCACCAGGAGCTAAACTATAGGAGGAGCAGTAGGAGCACTCCTCGAGCATAGCATAAATGAGTGACGGACTTATCGCCATCAAATCACCAAACAAATGGAAATAATTTATTTCCAGAGCATGGAGAGAAATGAATTTTGATTCCAGAGCCCTTTGTTGTATGCCTAGACATGGAAATTTTGTACAAATCTTGTATTGGATATATTTGACATTGTATGCCTATATGGAATTCTCATAAGCCTATATGGCTATTTTGTAACTATATTTTATACTTATATCAGCATATATTGATGTATGTGTACATGGCTATTTGGTTACTACAAATCTTTATTATCAATGGTGTCCATATTTTCTCTTTTTGACAATGTCAAAAGCATGGCTGCATACAGATTAGGAAAAAGACTTTTCCTTTTAGATTAGCAATGCATGGAAGTTTCAAAAAGTATCCTTGATATTACAAAAATATATGTGTTTATACCATAGCAGCAAAAATATTTTGGGGAAAAATTTGGCAAACCAAAAGTATAGATTTTTTGAAAAAATCGGGAACAAGTCTACAAAAAATGAAAAAAGATCGATTTAAAAAAAAAAGGTAAAAAAAAGTAGAACAAGAGATAAAAAAATTTAAAAAATTTAAAGGCATTTCCATAGCATAGAGATATAGAGAGCAAATAAAATAAATATTTTAACTAATAAATTGTAAAAATGGAATTTTGTAGTTTATATTCATATCGTTGATTACATTGCATTGCACATATTTCAAACTCAAAGCATTGCTTCACATTTGCATAACTAATAACTAGATCTGGGATAGATGACAAAATTTTAATTACAATATAGTTTTACAAAGTCAACCTAAGCAGTTATGCAATTACTTCACATTGCATAACTAATAACTAGGAGCAGCTCCCAATTGCATTTGCTTGTCATGGCATTCTATGAGACCACATTTCTTTGAGGAATTTTTTTCAAACAATTCACTGCCTTGTCTATACTACAATATTTTTGATACATGTCTACCAAAGAATTTTGTCAAATAGTTCACTGCCTTGTTGCTATGGCTGAAAGCCTAAAACAAGTTCTTTCGAACAAGCTATGGATGCTTGGAAAAAATCTATCAAAAGCATAATAGTAAGCAATATCATAGAAAAGGCAGTGAACTCTTTGAAAAAATTCCTCAAATAAATGAGGTCTCATGGTGATGGAATTCCATTAAAATCAAAAGCATTTGATTGTAATGGCATTCCATCACCATGAGACCTCATTTCTTTGAGGCATGTTTTCAAAGAGTTCATTGTCGTGTCTATGCTAACACATTTTTTATACATGTCTATCAAAGAATTTTATCAAACAGTTCATTGCCTTGCTGCTATGGCTAAAAGCCTAAAGCAGGTTCTTTCAAACAAGCTATGGATTGTCATGGCATTCCATCACCATGAGACCACATTTATTTGAGGCATTTTTTCAAACAGTTCACTACCTTGTCTATGCTACCACATTTTTCATACATGTTTACCAAAGCATTTTATCAAATAGTTCACCTCCTTGTTGTTATGGCTAAAATCCTAAAATAGGTGCTTCTAAACAAGCTATGGATGCTTGGAAAAAATCTATCAAAGCATAATAATAAGAAATGGCATAGACAAGGCAGTGAACTATTTGAATAAAAGCCTCAAATAAATGTTCTCTCAATGGTGGTGGAATGCCATTACAATCCATAGCAATTTGCTTGTCATGGCATTCGTCATGCTATTTCATCACCATGAGACCACATTTCTTTGAGGCATTTTTTCAAACACTTCATTGCCTTGTCTATGCTACCACATTTTTCATACATGTTTACCAAAGCATTT
Source organism: Sequoia sempervirens (assembly GCA_007258455.2). Taxonomy (NCBI): domain Eukaryota; kingdom Viridiplantae; phylum Streptophyta; class Pinopsida; order Cupressales; family Cupressaceae; genus Sequoia; species Sequoia sempervirens. The sequence goes on from VDFB02179398.1 coordinate 23,712, forward strand.
TATTAAATAGTTCACCTCCTTGTTGCTATGGCTAAAATCCTAAAATAGGTGCTTCCAAACAAGCTATGGATGCTTGGAAAAAATCTATCAAAGCATAATAATAAGCAATAGCATAGACAAGGTAGCGAACTGTTTGGAAAAAAGCCTCAAAGAAATGCGGTCTCAATGGTGGTGGAATGCCATGACAATCCATACAAAATTTTCTTGTCATTGCATTCGTCATGTCATTCCATCACCATGAAACCACATTTCTTTGAGGCATTTTTTCAAATAGTTCACTACCTTGTCTATGCTACCACATTTTTCATACATGTCTACCAAAGCATTTTATCAAACAATTCGCTACCTTCCTGGTATGGCTAAAAGCCTAAAAAAAGTACTTTCGAACAAGCTATGGATGCTTGGGAAAAAACTATAAAAGCATAATAGTAAGCAACAAGCTATGGTCTCATGGTTTTTTTTCACGCAAAAATTAGTGTGATTTTATTCACATTTTTTTATAGGTTATAAACACTTTTTTTTTTCCAATTTTGTTGTTTAAAATGACATTCAAGTTTATGGTGGTTTTGTTGTTTATATGATGATATGTGATATTCTAATCCTAATTCATGCTTCTAGGTTGCATATATATATAGTTTGTTTTTACATGTTTTTTGTACCGATGAACCCAAAATGAACTGAACCCCCCTCCAAAATTTTTTGGCCAAACCAGCAAATCGAACCCTTGAACCTAAACCTCAAAACCTATTCTAACAATCTTCATTTTTCCTGTACAAACTTAATTGACCACCAAATTATGTTGCCCCTTGACTTTACCTACGTTTACTCCCTCAAACCTCTATTTTTCATTCAAAATCCCTATTTTCCCAACTAGGGCATGTCATTCCATAACATACTTTTGACCTCCCCTGTCCTTCCAAACCTTTTGAACACATCAAAATCCACAATCTCACCCTATTTCCAACCTATTCTAACTTATTTTCAAGCAATTTCTTCTTTTTACCTCTTCTAGCCTTGCTTTTACGGGGCCTCAATTTTTAATTTTCAACAGGAGCAGCGTTAGTAATCTCTTCCAATGCCCTTACTAATGCTATTTTCTTATTCCTACTCCCTATCCTACTTACATCAGGCCCATATCACCGAGACACAACCTGAACAATAGGTGGAATGGCCTATTTCAACATACTACACTCAAACCCTTCACAAATCGATCCAGTTGAACGTAGCTCAGAGTGATTTTGTGTGTTTGGGTGACAAAGAGGACCATGCCTAGTGTGAGAATTCCTATTCGTACACGTTGGAACATTCTATTTGGTCACACGAGTTGCAGAACGAAAGTTGCACCACTTTGCAACTTTCCACTACTTCCATTTGACACTTTTTCCATCAACTGAAATCTGGACACCACAGGAAAACCACTCTGAGATAACAAAAATTGATAGATTTTATTGTAGAGGGGCCCAACGCAATCCCATGGGATCAAATGAGAAGTTTCTAAGTGTCACGGTGTCCGAGTAACCTCATGCTGAAGTTTGCAGCCATTTTGCCCTTTGGACCCTTAAGGGATCGATTCGGTTGAACATAGCTCAAAGCGATTCCGCATGTTTGGGTGTGAAAAATGACCATTCCTAGTGTAAGAATTCCTATTCGGATGCATTGGAATAGTCCATTTGGTCACAAATTGCAGAACGAAAGTTGCACCACTTTGCAACTTTTCACTACTTCCATTTGACATTTTTTTCATCAACTGAAAACTAGACACCATGGGAAAACTTCTCTAAAATAACAAAAACCGAGAGAGGTTATTGTAGAGGGGCCCAAGATGATCCCATCACATTAGACTAGAAGGTTCTAAGCATCACGGTGTCTGAGCAACCTCATGTTGAAGTTTGTAGCCATTTTTCCCTTTGGACCCTTAAGGGATCGATCCGATTGAGCAAAGGGTCTATACTCTAAACTTATAAAAACCTTACCAAATCTTGGGGAAGAAATTATAAGGTTTCAAAACTTCAAAATCCACAATTAGATCTCAGTTATACCATCTTACAATGGGTAAACCACAAAACCCTCTATTGTAGCCTAAACCGTAGGGGTTTATTGAAAATGATACTTCCAAATCTAACCACAACCTAAAAAATTACTCAAACAAGTTTGTGATACCCTACAAAAGCTCAAAAAATCATAAAATAATGCTACCCTACACAAAAACACAATTTAACTCTTCAAAACCACCATTTTTCTTAAAGAAAACTCACTTTTACACCCATCTCACTTTCAGACCTCCCCAACACTAACACATCATTCCCACACCTTAATAATGTTAGTGCAGACCCATTCCTCAAGTTACTGAGGCTACAGAAAGAGGAATGGGTCAAAAAGCCATTTTTATTGACTCAAAACCTTCAAATGTACAAGTTCAGGCCGATTTTAGTAAATTAATGATATTCTACTCCTTATTTTCCTTGATGAACAAAACCTCCTGAATGGTGCTCCTACACCAATCATACATTGACCTTCTTGTTGCTTCTAAAGTTTGGACCACATCCATTACCTCCACATAAAACTCGGCATCATTGGTCTTCTTAGTTCCCATGCCTTGATATGGTTATGCAAATGAAAATGAAGCAAAGTAATCATCTCCTTCTTCGATGGCTAGAAGAATGCATGCTTAATGTTTTGATACATGATATCAACTCTCTCATCTACTCTCATGGTTGAATACCAAAATCTAGTATGGTGGGCCTCCAGAGTTCTAGTCAGCTTTCTTCCTCTTCCACCAAATGTTGGCCCGATCCACACGTCTATCAGCCTAATTGACTTTGTTTTTGAAAGCTAAAGTTTCTCCTAAGTCACCAGTGTTGCTCTATTTTCCTTTTCAGACTCTTTCATTGCTACAGATCATCTCTGGGATTTAATCATTTGTACCACATGTGATTGATGTGCTTTGAATCCTTGCATCTAAAGGAGATTTCCTCAACATAAATACTCTCTCAAGGTTAACAATCATGCATTGACCTTCTTTCACATCTTAAAGTTTGGACCACATCCATTACCTCCACATAAAACTTGACATCCTTGGTCTTCTTGGTTCCCACACCTTCATATGGCTATGTAAATGAAAATGAAACAAAGTAATCACCTCCTTCTTTACTGGATGGAAGAATGCATGCTTAATGTTTTGATACATGATATCAACTCTCTCTTCTACTCTCACGGTTGAATATTGAAATCCAGTATGTTGGGCCTCCAGAGTTCCAGTCATCTTTCTTCCTCTTCCACCAAATGTTGGCCTGATCCACACATCTGCCAGCCTAATTGGCTTTGTTTTTTGAAAGATGAAGTTTCTCCTAAGTCACCAATGTATCTCTTTCTGCCTTTTCAAACTCTTTCATTGCTACAAATCATCTTTGGTATTTAATCATTTGTACCACATAGTTGATGTGCTTTGAATCATCATTAATAGTCTTCAAAATTGGTTGCTAGTACAAGTTCATTATTCTTTCATAATACTTTATAACCATGGAGTTCAACCATTCCTTGATGCCATCAAGTGAAGATTGAGGAATGGAATCAATGCGGAGTACACTCCCACTTGAAGTCTTTGAAAGCAATACCCATATCAAATTATTTTTTCCCAAGTCCTACTCTCTCAAGGTTAACAATCTCAATCTCACTAATAGTGATTACTACTAAGAAAGGTAATTCCACCAACTCTACCATATAGTTTACCAAAAGAATAATAAAATTAGAGGCTTTGAAAGGAACTCCATGAAAACCAAGCTCTCTAAATAGTACATATCAAAGTCTATTCAAAATCTTTTAGATGAGGCTGCTCCCATAGCTCTCTTACTCACTTGACAAAACCTTGAAACTCTATTGATTTTATTTTTCTTGTCCCTCTCTTGTTGTTCTTCCTCAATTTCATCAAGATCATACATTGACCTTCTTGACCCTCCTAAATTTTGGACCACATCCATTACCTCCACATAAAACTGGACATCCTTGGTCTTCTTGGTTCCCATGCCTTGATATGCTTAAGCAAATGAAAATGAAGCAAAGTAATCAGACTCCTTCTCCATTGGTTGGAATAATGAATGCTTAATGTTTTGATACATGATATAAAATATCTCTTCTACTCTCATGGTTCAATACCAAAATCTAGTATGGTGGGCCTCTAGAGTTCCAGTTATCTTTCTTCCTCTTCCACCAAATTCTAGCCCAATCCAGACGGTTTCCAGCCTAATTGACTTTGTTTTTGAAAGTTGAATGGTATAGGAGCACCCACAGCTCACCCTCAATTTGTAATTTTTTGATGGTAAATTGGGAGGACAGTTGGTAAATGTTAGTATGTTGAGGTCTTTTTGTCTTGAATAAGTTCTAATAGACCAATCTTTTATGTACTTTGGGAATTAGTAGGTTAGGGTGGACAAATGTGCAAAAGCACTCTTGAATTAAATAATTGTTGATATTGCCATAAAGGAAAATTATGTAAAAAGTAGGTGGGAGTGTGGAGAAAGAGTCTAAAATTCATGTTATAAGGGTTTCTAAGTGGTCCTAGGCCTTTAGAATATTAAATTTGCATGATAAAGCTTAGTAAGCAAAACCATTCTTAAATAATAAATACTTGTATTTGTAGGCTTAATAAGGGTTTGGTGATTCAAAGGTAGTTATGAGAATTGAAGGGAGATGATTCTCATTAAAATTTATTAAAAAAATCATTCAAGCCTGAATGGGTGTTCAATCAATAGTTTTTTTGAAGATTGGTGCTCTTCACAATGCCTAAAATTGTGGAATTTCAACATTTTTTTGAGTTTTTAGTTTCTTTTCTCTGTGTACAACCTAGTATAGGCCTCTTACGAAAATAAATTCATGAAACATTGTGGTGGAAGGTCTTAACCTAGATATCAATCTATTTTGATACATCTTTTGTTGTTTTAGTGAAAGGAAAATCCATTTTTCTTTATTCAGCCTGTACAGACCAGCAGGG
>VDFB02179400.1:0-36048 GCA_007258455.2 Sequoia sempervirens
AAAATCGATTCGATTTTTTTTTTTTTTTGAAATTTTGGTAAAATTCTGGAAAATCACAGAAAAAGTTCAAAAATCTGGAAAATTTGCTCGAAAATGGTGAAAAATCTGGTAAAAATCACAGAGAAATCTGGTGAAAATCACGGAAAATGGTGGAAGATCTGAAAAAATCAGTCTGGAGATCACTGGAAATGATAAGAAATCCGAGAAATTGATGAAAAATCTGAAGAAATCCATGGAAATCTGAACATTCATGGCAAGATTATGACTGAACAATCATGGAGGAGACTGAAGAATTCGTCTAAGTATGGAATTAGCATCAGAAATCTTCAGCCAGATAATGGCTGTGGCAAGAAAAAAGTGTCAATGGCCAAGCATTCTATGAAGTCCGCCCTTGTGTGGCTGGGTAAAATTTGTCAATGGCATAAGAAATCTGATCAATGGCCAAACAATCAATGGAGTCCGCCTTAACAAAAGCTGGGTAAAGGTTGGCAATGGCCAACCAAAGGCTGAAGTCCGCCCACCATAATGATCAAGTGGCAAGCCAGCTAGTAAAGTCCGCCTATGTCCATGTGGTCAATGGCAGAAACAGGAAGAAAGCTTCAGCCATAGACAAAATGGAGAATGGCCAGACATCTAAGCAAGTCCGCCTTGGACAAAAGCTTCAATGGCCAGAAAAAAAGCTAAAGTCCGCCTTAAGTTAAGATTGGCAATGGCAAACAAATGTATGAACTCCGCCTTGAGCTAAAGATGTCAATGGCAAACAAATGCATGAAGTCCGCCCATGGAGAAGAGGGATTTGCCTAAGAAAATGAGGCCATGGCAAGGGAAACAATGAAGTCCGCCCAGCCATAAGCATTAAATGGTCAGACCAACAGCCAAGTCCGCCTATGTCAATGGCAAAGAGTATGAGGAAGTCCGCCCTCCAAAGCATCCAATGGCCAAGCATTGAAGGAAGTCCGCCCTCCAACCAAGGCAAATGGCAAGAAAGAGGTCAAAGTCCGCCCTCAGCCAGGAAGTTAAATGGCAAGCACATGTGGCAAGTCCGCCCTAGGCATAAAGTGAGTGGCAACAAAAGGTGGAAAGTCTGCCCAAGGTAAAAGAGAGAAAAATGGCTAAGGCATAGCCAAGGGAGAATGTATGGCCAAAGAAATGCTAAAGTCCGCCTAGCTAGAGATGGTGAGTGGCAAGCAAAGCAAGGAAGTCCGCCCTTAGATGATATGTCCAATGGCAATGAAAATGAGGAAGTCCGCCCTAGTAAGTGGCAAAGAGACAGCTCAAGTCCGCCTTAGTCAAATGATGAATGGCCAAGAGACTAGCAAAGTCCGCCCAGCAAGATTAAGAAGTGGCTAGACAATTGGTAAAGTCCGCCCTAGGAAGTGGCATTAAATTTGACAAAGTCTGCTCCAAGGAAGGTAGCTAAACACTTAGTTAAATCCGCCCATGTGAAGTGGCTTTAAAAAGTATGAAGTCTGCCTTGGATAAAGTGTTGAATGGCAAGCTAAAGAGGCAAGTCAGCCTTGAGCATAATGAAATGACCTGAAATCTGGTGAAGTCCGCCCTTGGAAGAAGATAGAACAGCAAGTATGCAAATGGCTGGGTATAAGACAAAGTCCGCCCATGGAAAAGAGATGAAAAGTCTAAGGCATAGACAAAGACAAAGTTGAAGTGGTAAGAGTTAGACTCAAGTCCGCCATAGACATGAGAGAAGTGGAAAATAGCCCAGCACTTGGAAAATTCAGCCTAGTCCATGATAAATTGGCATGAAGGAATTAGAAAAAATTAAGTGGCCAAAACAACTAGCAAGTCCGCCATGCTTGGAGAGTGTGAAAATTTTAAATTTTTTGCCTAAGTCTAAACCTTTGGAAAACGAAAATATGCATGGCACTTAGAAAATTCGCCCAAGTGTTTAGAGAAAATTTTCGCCATGGCTAGAAAAAATTGTGGAAAAATCAAGCAAATGGCCAAATAAAGTTGGCTGTGGCTAGAGAAATGTTGGACGTGGCTAGAGAAATGTTGGACGAAAAATATTTATGGCCAAATAAAATTGGACATGGCGAGATAAATTTTGAAAAAAGAAAGAAAATCATGGCCGAATGAAATTGGACGGCAAGAAAATCATGGCCGAATGAAATTGGACGGAAAGAAAATTAAAAGCTTGAAAATGAAATATATAAAAATCTTTCAAAGTTATCTTTAGGAGAGAGAAAATCTAAAATAAATTTATTTTGTTTTACTGCAGGTGGATGACTACACAGGGCGAGGAAAATGGCAAAGAAAGTGTAAAGTCCGACTGGAAGAGAGATGAAAGAAAACTTGGAAGTCCATTCTTGCACATTGCAAGACCAACAAGAGGTTCGCCAAGAATTTGGCATCATGAAGACAACGGCAGGCACACCGTCAAGTACACCCAACTTATACAAGCCAAATTCAAAATTGAAGACAAACCTAACGGCGAAGTTTATTTGAGCACAAAAATGGCCAAAATCTTGAAGGTATTACAAAGCCAAAATTTGGCTAAGTATGGGAAATTCTCTACAAAAAAAGTTCCAAGCGACCAAGGAGGGCATCCAACACGTTGAGGTGGTGCCTCGTCATCTTCCAACCAATCAAATTGTTCCAAATCAACATGCAACAACTTTCTATTTTAGCTGTTGGTTCATATTTAGCAAAAAGGACAAGTGTCCTCGAATGTAATTTTCTTATTGGTCGAGGGGTAGCAAACCCTAATTAGGGTTTTATTTGTAATCTTGGCCGTTGATTCCAAATTAATCTTGGCCGTTGAATTGTAATTGGGGAGCCTATAAATTGAGCTCACCCCCTCATTTGTAAAGCATGGGAGCATGTTGCAAAACATGTCGAGATAAGTAATTGTTGTAAGATTGCCAAAGTAATAAGTAATGCATGCATTGTTCTGATGGTGATTGCTTCCCTTATTTTGGAGTTGGCATGGTTCTTATCCCTCATCATAGTTTAGATTTCTTTTCATGTATGTTAGATGAATGCAAGATTTGATAAGTATTGATTTGTGGTGAAACTTTTTGCTCATACTTTCTTTGAACGGATGATTTTCGTTCAATGCTTAAAGTTAGCCTGAGCTTACTTTGTGGATTCTTAACTTCTGTCTGAATAAATATTGTTCGATTGGAAGGTAGTTATTCATGACGTGAAAATCATAAACACAACTCTCCCTTGAAGATTGCACTGGCTTTGCGTAGTTGGCGCGTTCCCTGCGTGGCGAAACAAAGTTTAGTTTTGTTTCACCGGGTCAATACCATCTCTTGGATTCTTAGGAGTAGATTAGTGCTTCTGAACCCTTCTCCTTTTTTTAGTTTCTTTGATCCGACCGGAATAATAGAGCTTCATTGTCCAAACCTTCATTGTGAATTGAACAAGCCTAGCGTAAGTCCCTTTGTGTTACCAGCATAATCACATCAAACCACAGAGCTCATCCGCATTCATCTTAAACATTGGAATTGCCGTATGATCTTACTTGCAATCTTAGCATATGAGGTAATTTTTCAAGAGGGGATAGAGCGTCTTTGGACTCTTTATTCTAGAATGTTTGTTGTGTCATAAAACACGCATCAACAAGTCCTTCCTCGGTTTTTTAGAGCGAGGGTTGACACCACCATTATGCCGGTGATTGATTGATCGCCAAGAGATGCGCGTCGATGGGAGAGGTCAAGTAGAGTTATCCAAAAGCGATTATACTTTACCTCATTGACACAAAGAAGACCCGAGGAAGGGTAAATGTGCCTAGAAGTAGAAGCCTTGATGGTGGATCCTTCCTTCCACCTTCCTGTCCGAAGCCCAAAGCGGAAGAAGAGGAGTAGCCTCAAAAATTCAAAGCCAAACCGGTCAAAGGCGCTTGCCATTGATACACACACGGAACCTGTCAGACATCCTGTCACAGACCCAGTTCAGAGTCCGCCAGTGCCTGAGGTTCAGACTCAAGTTCCTACACCAGTCCCGGAGCAGTCACCAGTCCTGATTCATATTGAATTGGATTTAGACTCCCCATCTCGCAGCAGCTCGTCTACATATTCACTCTCTTCAGAGCCTCTTGTTGCTAGTACAGATCCTTCCAGTAGCATTAGCCGAGACCAGTCTTGGATTGAAACTTAACTGGGAAGGAAGAGGAGGCAGCCATCCTATGTCCTTAATCATTCAGACTTTGATCAGGTTTACCAGGATGCGCGAGACAAGAGGATCAAGAACATAGTCCACGTGGAGAGGAATACTAATATGGAGATCATCGTTGAGATTGTTATACCTCCACAGGGGAAGACTTTGGAAGAGTTGGAATCTCAAGACTTTGAGGTTATCACAGTCAACCTTGGTCGTAGCACACGCCAGACTCAGTTTGATCTCCTATAGGTTGCTACAGAAAGTGCTAGGGATAGAATGTTGAAGGACGGAGAAGACAAGGCAGCCCTCAAGGCTGAAATCAGACAACTTCGTTAGTACATTTCTAGCCTTGTACACAGTTCAGATGTTACCACCACACTCCCACCGATAATTGGGCCTCCAGCAGAACAAGGCAAGCTTAATCACCTGGTTGCATACGGCAAGCGTTTGGAGGAATGGGAGGAGTTTATTGCTAGAGGTCGTTCTATGCTTACAGAGCTATATCAGTTGCGGTCCAATGCACGAGAGCTTCGTCTACGTCTCCAGGATGAGGAGCGAGACATGGTGATTAGTAGACCCCAGGACGAGATTATGATTGCTCACCTGAGTATGGCATATGAATCAGTCACAGATGCAGAGGATAAAGAGGCTATCTACTCTTGGAAAACACAGTTGGTTTTCAAGGCAAAAATAGAGGAAACTATGGCATCAGAGTTGGCTGAGAGTAGAGAGCATGTTACTAGTGCACTCTGGTTTGTGAGAACCTTAGTATCTCGCTTACCGTGTCGGTATCAAATTCAGGGTGGTGCATATGTTGAGCTTACTGATGTACAGTCAGAGCTCCAAGCACTCATTCATACTATTTTCAGTGGGGAGACCGTTGGTTGTAAGATTAATCAACTTACAGTCATGTCAGCGTTGTTCGATGAAGTAACCAAGAGCAGAGGTGAACTTCAGTCCCAGATCACAAATGAAAGGAGGACATGCCACATGTATATACATACTTCTAGCAGAGTACCAGCCCGTATTAAAGGATGTAGTTAATAATCTCAAGTGAGGGATTGGTTGCTCGAGACCACGTCAAGAGGATCACCCCACCTCTCGTGATGTATATTGCACACATGTGGAGTTAAACTTGGCGCCACTTTCGTTGTCGCCCATCTCATGCATGTCTATTCCGAGATTATCTTTACTTGAGCACAGATGAGGGTTTACGTTAACTCGGATGGTAGTATTCCAGCTTAACTTGCTTTCACAAGGACGTGCATGCTTGCACATTGTCCATTTAGATTAATTTGTATCGGTTAACTGATGGTAGCTTTCCAGTTAACTGTATAGTTTGCTTTATTAGAGTTTAGCAATAAATCTTGCATGCATTGCAAGACTGTAGTTGACTCAAGGTGATTTTAGGGTTCCCTACACCTTTTGATGTCTATAAATAAGAGCTTTTGCTCATTTGTACATAACTTTGCACGAGAGAGAAATATATGTTGTGCCTACCTTGCCTGTAATATTGCTCGTTTTGTATCTGTTCATGAGTATTTACTATTATGATGAATTGTTATGCCACTTGGGTTTCATGCAATTATGATGGCGAATTCTTGCTTTAGTTAGATATAGTGGCTAGTTTGATCGTAGCTTTTATGCATGTCTCGCCTATGCAATCTATTGTCCTAGTTGGCTATCCTTCATGTTTTGTGTTCAATAAACTTGTTCAGATTGAGCTGATAGATGTGCCACCTTGCCTTCAAGTTGAGAATCTGTACTTGTTTATCGTGTGATGTGTGTGAATAATAAGCCTATTCAGACAAGCAGCTAGTCGTGCCACCTTGTCTTCACGTTGTGAGTCTATATTTGGTTCATCGTCAGATAATCATCCCCGCTCCGTTTCCTCATGCTCTGAATTCTTGAGGGAATTAGATAGTTTAAAGTTACTTAGTTTTGTGTGTTGTAGTTAAGTCTTGCGAAACCACAAAATACTTAGCTGCAACATATAGAGTTTTTTTGAAAGCCTTGTACCTCTTACAGCTGAGACAAAAAGACAGGATATAGTTTAGTTTATTTCCCTTTTCAAGCACTTTTGTCAAGCACAACGAGGGAGCTTCCCCTCCTGATTTGAAGAGCACTCATTGCGTAGTGTGCATAGCTGTCTGTACCAACTTGCACTCCAAAGGTGTTAGTTGTTACGCCAACAAATAATGTTTACTTTCTTTCTTCATGTTATGCTCTTCCTCATCATCACTACTTTTACTTTCATACGGACACTTAGCAGCAAACTGTCCTACTTTTCCACAATTAAAGCATTTAAATGGAAACTTACCTTTATACTTGCCAAATCCTTTCTTTAGCTTCCTCATGAAATTAGCTTCCTCTTTATTTGATTCATCATCAAAACTATTCCTTGGCTTGGAATATTGCTCTTTATTTTCTTTGAGGCTTTGAAAGTTTCCTCTCATTTCGATGTCTTCTCCTTTTTGTTCATCATCTTATATGCAATGAGGACCCCATGCGACTCATCCATTGTTAAGGTATCTAGATCTTTCATTTCTTCGATAGCGGAGACTTTGGCATCAAATCTCAAAGGAAGAGACCTTAATACTTTGCACAATTATGGCATCCTCAACCTTACCTCCAAGGCCTCTGATAGTGTTAACAATTTCATCCACGCGAAGTAGATAGACTGTTATGTTCTCCTCATCTTTCATCTTCAATCTCTTAAATTGTCATCTATGAGTTTGGAGCTTGGCTTTCTTTACCTTGTTGTCTCCTTCATAGGCCTTTTGAAGTTTGTATGACATTTCTTTCACCAATGCACAATGCATCACTTTGACAAATTTTGATTCTGATAGACCACATAAAATTGCATTCATAGCTTTTGCATTATTTTCACTTTCCTTCTTTCTCGCCAAATCCGTTGGTGGAGATGATGGAGCAATATAACCATCCGCTACCGATTGCCAAATATCAAATCCAAGAGCTATTAAGTAGGTGTGCATCCTTAAACTCTAGAATGCATAATTTGTTTCATCAAATAATGGAGCCCTGTTGGAGGAGAATCCTTCTTGAAAAGCCATGTGCACTCTTAAGATCTTCCTTCTAGCAATTAAGTTATATTTTGAAGGAACCAGCTCTTATGCCAGTTGATGAGCACATGCTTATATTTAGAGGGGGTTGACTCAATATAAGACTATTTTTTACTTTTTTCAAAATAACAACCAGAATAACTTCAAATACACAACATCAACAAATAAGAACACAAGATTTACGTGAAACCCTTTCGGGAGAAAACCACGGAAAAATATAGCTTATATAAAATTCTCTTACAAACTTAGTAGGCACCAACCTACTGAAGATTGCAATCTCCAAACTTGAGCACCAACTCAATAAGGGTCACAAATCTCTTTCAATATGAGGCACCAACCTCTTGATGGACAAAGTATTTTTCTTCTTGATAATCTTCCTTCGAAAATCTGCCTTTGAATAGGCTTCAATTATTTTCTCTTCACACAAATCTGTTGGTGTATATATGATTTATCAATTTATCTTCCACACACAATCTTCTCATTCCACAAACTCTTTTTATATCATCACCATGATAGGCGACCATTTCGAGGGATACAATGCTTGACAAAGGAGGCAAAACTTCATTATTTTACACCTTTTCAAAGCACCTTTTAATACCAAACTTGGGTGCACTATAAGGGATTGACTGCTTTAGAAAAAATGAGTTTATTTAATTTTAAATTCACCAAAGTGGGCGCCACTCTAAGGGGGGTCGGCTCCATGAATTAAAAATGATAATTTAATTTAATTTTTGACTTATCAGGAGGGCTCTAATATTGGAGGAGGTCGGCCAACATAAGGACGAATTTAATTTTCATTTTATTGCTGCCTTGTGAGGATAAAAACTGCCCTTGGAATGACGCAATTTAGTGGCCTTTGGCTATTGCAATTTCTGCTTCTTGGATCAGCAAATTTCATCGTGATATTTCTTGACATCAGTGGTAATAAACCTGCCATCAATCTCACTTACACCTTTGACATCAATGACAATAATTCTAACACAAACATCCATGACTGCCCCAAGGATGGCCAAATGCCCTAGTTGCAATTCTTGTCCATGCACTATGTGAAACGTTTCGCCATTTTCAATATTTTTGGGGATGGCCAAGGGATATCACCTGCCATCCCACCATCCCCAAAACACCACTGGGGATAGGGACAAGGGCTTGAGGGGTGGACATGTCCCCATGGAATGCAGTTTTTAATCAAGTGTCAACAGTCAATTCATGCCACTGAGAGCCTATTCGTTGAAGACTAAAATTACAAAATGAATGGGTTTTATCAAGGGTCTACAAAATGTTTTTGGTAACTGAATTTGCATAGAAAACTCATGATAAACTCACAAGTTTCTCGACAAGACTTGGCACATGAGTCTCTAGAAACTTACTTACCAATCAGAAAACTTGCTATGTTTGAAAACTATGATATACATGAGCCTAATTATGCATCATCTTTGTTCATGGTAAATTCCTCGGAAGCATCACTTATATCATCGTCAATACCTAAATTTTCTGTAACTCACATGTCATCATTTTCTGCAACTTCTTCATCATCGTTATATTGTTGACTTATTTCACCCTTGGCATATTCAAATTTGCAATTATCTCCTCATAATTAGTATTTTGAAATAATAACGTTTAATGTGGTAACAAAGGATGTACAGTGCAATTGTCAAGAGTCACACTGAGCACTGAGCCTAACAAGGCCATTACTCTTTTCTGAAGTAATTTTTCCACCATAGAGAATCTTGTCTGTGGTCATACATCTTTTCTGCTCATTATATTTTGTGAGGCCAAGTATACTTGAGGTACTCTGTCAAAAGTTTTAACTGCCCTGTTTATATTTTGTTTTAACATCATTCAAATTAGTCCCTCTTTTTCAAATGCTTTAGCGGATGTCAACACCCTGTTCTTGTTCTACAGTTCTTATTTTCATGTAAGCTGGAACATGGTTAGAAACTGTAAACTACAATTTTCATATTCGACATTTCATTGAAAGCTTGGCAGGCACCAGCTCTTTTGAGGAATCATCATACATTTCATTATGTTATTCATGCTTTCATGCCATCACCATGTATTCATGGTCACCATGGTGTTTGCAATTACGATGTCTGAAAAAATCATTCCAGGCTTCCTGGTTTGATCATTATTCACAGGCTTGTGAAACATTGGCAGAGGTTGTAGAATCTGGACTCACACCTACTAGTTACATTTGCCTGAGAGTTCTGAAACCTTTTCAACAAATTTATTTTGTATAAATCTTGCATTTATTGGGCTTCCTGCTTTGATCGTTATTCACAGGCTTGTGAAACATTGGCAAAGGTTGTAGAATTTGGACTTACACGTACTAGTTAAATTTGCCTGAAAGTTCTGAAACCTTTTCAACAAATTCATTTTCTATAAATCCTGCATTTATTGTATTCTATGAGATAACATCTCTTTTAAGGCATTCTATCAAACAGTACACGTGCTTTGTTAGTGTATTCACATTTTGTGTTTAGCACCACCCGGGAGGTCGTGGAGGTTGGCTTTACGTCACAAAATGTGTTTGATTAAAATTTCTAAAATCTTTTCAACAAATCCATTTGTTTGAAAGTTGAAACTCATTCCAAAGTTGTTATTTTGGCACAGACATTGAGAGAATACTTGCAAGTTTTAACCATACACCGCATAGATGCTAGCAAAGGTCATGGAATATGGCTTTACACATGCTAATATCATTTGCTTGAAACTTTATAAGATATTCAACAAATCCCACATACCCTACGTACAATGTATTCTATGAAATGACATTTATTAGAGATATTCAAATGTTTCACATACCTGGTCTTTTCTTTCATAGTTTCTGTTCATGCTGAAATACCATTAGGAACATGGGGACAAGGGTTTGAGGGTTGGGGACACATCCCTGTGGAACATAGTTAAATTTTAATATTATTAGATGTTATTTTTGCAGTTTTATAACTGCAGATTTTAGAGTTTTAGAACTTTTGTTTAAGGGTTTTCAATTTTATTTTTTGTATGTTTATTTGCATAATAAATCAATGATTAACTAGCTATTTTTTAGAGTTTTATAACTATTGTTTTTAGGTTTTTAGAACTGCAGTTTTAGGGTTTTTTAATGTTTATTTGCACAATAATTAAGTAAATAATAGTTGATGTTCAATGTTCATTTAACTTCTATGTATGTATCCTCCACTTTTGTGCCTCATGTGATTTGAAGTAAGAAAAACTCAAGTAAAATGAAAATTGAAAATCCTCATATAGTCAAATTAGGATCACATCTTTTGTGTATCCTCTGCTTCTATACTTCATGCAACCTAAAGTAAGAAAAACAAAGGTGAAATCCTTGTTTGACAAATTCGTTGATTAGAATTTCAATTTATCATTAATTTTTTTTATTTTCTTACTTTACTATTGACTCAATCAATAGTAAATTGAATGTCAAGGAAAGGGCACTAATGTGACATTTCCTTCCTGTACTGAACACAGTACCATACACTACCTTGCACAATGAAATCTATCATTCTCATATGTTCTCCTATGTTAAATTAATAGTATGTGATTCTATTTTTGCAAATATAATTAAATGGTCATGTAGCATTTTCCCATAAATGATGTCAACATATCTACTTCACCCACAACCAAAATACATATATGCATAGTTTACATACTCGAAATCATAGAGTACTCAGCAAGCCCAAAAATTTTGACTCGGCAAATACTCGACAAATACTCAGCAATTACTCGGCAAATGTCTGTGGATATCTATGTATGTGCATACTCAGGACTGCACTGTGCACACATACATATCTATAAACATACACAGGATGCCAAGTTTGCATGCATATACACACACAAACATGCCAAGTTTGTGGGTTTTTTGCGAGCTACTGTCGATTACTTGACAATTTGACGAAGAAAATCCATCTGCATACTGCCCGCAAGTAAAAGTAGAAATTACTCGGCATGCAAATTTTTTGGAGATTACTCGGCTACTCGGAGAGTAATTGGAGAGTATGTAAACTATGCATATATGCATGCACAGATATCTTGAATCCTGATTCTAAACTATTAAACTTTAAGAATAAGAATCTAAAATTCAAATTTTTCATGTTACGTTTCCAAAATGCCAAAACAATGAAAATTTATTTTGATCTTTAATTTATAAAACTAGGTTGCTTTGCTATTGAATGTAATAGAATCTCAGCTAAAAAAAATTTCTTGTAATGAGTTTAAAAACCATTGAAAATATTTGGTATATTTCACCTTGCCCTAAATGCATTGTGAACAAAATTATTAATTTTGATAAGAATTGAACTTCTGTAGATTCTCGGTCAACAGTTTCCAAGCCTTTAAGTTGCATCCACTTGAATTCCAGAATTCGTGAATTCAAGATTAAATTTGCTTCCATTTTTTATCCTTACATTTACAGTCCTTTGTATGAGTTATTAAGAAGAGTAACAACAGAAATCCATAACCAGTATTCATGTTTTCTAGTACATGCACATTCTAGAAAATCAATGTTTTTTAACAAGACACGTATTTCCAAACCTGGGGAAGATGACCGAACCAATGTAGGCTCTCCTGACACCGCGCCATTACTCACTGGTATATTATTTGAACATTCAGGTGGCCAAGCAGCAGCAAGTGCTCTAGAAGCTAGACTTAAAATTTCTTCATCTCTTCTAGTTCTGCAAGCGAAGGAAAAATATTACTATTTTTCAAACCTTAAATACTTCAATTTAAAATACTTTTAATCAAGTAAAATCCTACAAAATAAGAAGCTGATATTGGTGAAGAGAAAATAACCCTATAAGATCCAAGATAATTAAGTTAAGCAATAAAGATACTTCCACAAGTTCAACATCCAGAATGAGAGAAGCAGCATCAACTTCTAATTAGATTAGTTTTGTGACTGAACATGAGGATCCCACACTTGCAGTTTCTAGCTCCCTGAGGATCCCAGCAACAGGCATTAGAAACATTGAGCTTGGCACCAAATCCTAGAGTCTCTGATTCTAGAGCAGCCTTGACTGCAAAGATCCAATGATTGATCCTGTGCTTGAGAGGAATGTTATAGTCTTAAAGAGGTGGCAGATGTTAAACCCAAATGAATCTCCAGATTATAAACACAAATTTGTAATTAGATATGTAACACTGAGTCAATCCAATGAGACTACACAATTCATATTTTCATGATCATCCACATAATTATGCACATCATTTGTCTTGTCTGCAAAATTTGAGAGTCTTTCTTTTGTTTATGTCATTACAGGAACTTTGATATTACATAGTCACTGAAGGTGTGAACACTTTCCTATTTTGCCATTTTTCTTTCCACAGGTTCAATATGCCTGGGTTCATACATGTATAGATATACATTAAAAATATTCAAAAAAACTGATGTGTTACACGGGGATGCGTCCCCACCCCTCAAACAACCCCCGTCCCCATCCCCTATGGTGTTTTAGGGACAGGGGGGTTAGGGGACGTCCCCTAGCTGTCCCTCCCAAATGCGGAAATGTCCCCAAACGTGTCCCCAAAATTGGGGATGGCGGGAAACACATAGGGGACGCCTGGCCATCCCCAAAGCGGTCGAGGACATCTCAAACGTCTCCTAACCGTCCCAGGATGACCAGACGTTCCCTATTGAAAAACAATTTTTAATAATGTTTTTAAAAATAATTGTTCATAACATTAAAAAAAAGACTATTAAAGATATCATGACAGCATTATAACAGCAGCAATAAATATATCATGACAGCACTATAACAGCAATATAACAACAATTAAATTAATCATGATAGCAGTGACAGCAACAACTGTAGTCTAACAGCAATAAATATATCATGATTCAAATTCACAGTTACTAATATAAGTTATATAATAGTTAATATTAACAGAAATAATTTGGATTACTGATTTCAATGTTTCCTTGTTCAAAAAAGCATCAAAATTCAAAATTCTTCATATGGTATTAAAATGCAAAAGAGATTAAAGGTACATTTGCCATGGTTTGGTACAGTGTGGTATTGTGTGAGAAGTACAAACAAACAATCTCTCTCTCTCTCTCTCTCTCTCTCTCTCTCTCTCTCTCTCTATATATATATATATATATTGCCATCCCAGAAAAATGGCCCTTGGACTTCCATCCCCAAAATGCATCCCCTGTTGTCCCGCCATCCCCGTCCCCGAAACGCCGGGGAACATAGAAAAACTATTAATGGGTTAAGAGATAATAAGAGAAAAGAAAGGAATAAAATTTAGTTGACTCTAAAGGTAGGCATGAAACTGAACTTTGATGGAGCTTCCTGGAGGAATCTAGGTATAGCAGGAGCAGGTTACTTATTGTGGGATGCCAAAGTTAGACTCTTGTGTGGTGGTTCTTGGCTGATAGGTTTGAAATCAAATAATGAAGCAGAATTGGAGGTGCTTATTGTGGGTCTCATTTTGGCATATATGGAAGGATACCAAGAAGTAGAAATATAAAGTAATTCACAAGTTGCTATATCTGCATTACAGAAAAGTAAAGGTCCTAGTTGAAGGATGAGGTTGTATCTTGAAGAGGCAAGTATGTGGATCCGTAAGTTCAAGGTGGTCAAATATATGCATTGGTATAGAGAACGGAACTTTGCAGCTAATCTCCTAGCTAACAAGGAAATAAAAATATTATTACTATGCTCAGCATGGATATTCAAGAATGCAAGGGTCTTGATAATTTGATAGCTCGTGGTGTTAAGACCTCTATCTAAAATCCTCTAAAATCCTCCAATATACCTTGATGGCTAGTGGACTCTTTCGCAGCAGCTCTATGCGTACTAATGATAGCTTTTAATGGGAAATGTATTGCATGAATCATTTCATGTGATGGGAGAGTGTTAGTTGCCACCCATAATGTGAAGAACAGGATTAACGTGATGAAGATAATGGCATTTCATGTTATTTTAATGCTTTTGTGTTGCATTGTTGGGTGTTGTTTTGTTAGCTGCTGGTTAGGAGATTTTTGGTTCTACCTAGATTTCAGTCTCCTAGGGATCCCTTGCACAAAGGGCAAGTATCATATTTTTTGTTTAAAGAAAATATCCTATTGTCAAAATGTTCATACACTTAACCTAGTCAAAGTTGTGCTAGGTCCAGAGGGTATAGAGGTGGATACATGTGATTTTAGTATGTGGGCTTCTAAATGGGAAGACTTCCATAACAAACTAGTGGAAGCTATTAGCAATGTGACAATGCAAAAAGGTATTCTGGATATACTCACCTTCAATTCTGCAGCAAACGAGAGCTTTGCGGAAATGCAAGCTCCTATTCAAGATTTAGGTATTTTTGTTCACGAGGAGGCTAAGAATGAGGTCTACACAACTGATTTTAATATGCCATACATTTGCCAATCTTTGTGCCACAATGTAGTTTTCTGTGTACCTAGGGAGAGGTAAGCTAAGAGCTCGTGGGCAAGCTAGATTCAAGGGAAAATATCAAACCAATGACTACATTCTCACACACCTGGCTATTATTTAGGAGGCTCACCACCACTCTTCCATAGTATTTTGTTGTTTCATAGACTACAATAAGGCCTTTGACTCACTTCTAAGACACCTACTTTTCTAGAGGACGTGAGTGCCTGCACTCTTGATTCTCTCATTACCACCACTTTGAGGCTTTATGAGACACTTATTGGGAAGTTTTATATACCTCTCACAATCTCTCCAACTACGTGAGGAGTACAATTGGGGTTAAACAAGGGTGTCCCCTCTCTCTGACACTCCTTAACATTTACATTTATGAGTTGGAGGAATTTCTTCGGCAACATGCTCATATGGATGATGTTTGCATTTTACATGAGGTGGTTATCACCATTCTACTTTTTGTGGATGATGTGATTATCCTCTCATTCTACCTAGGGATTACAATGATAACTTGATGCTCTTGCTCACTTTTGTGAACATCACAAACATCTAGTCAACCTTAATTAAACTAAGAACATGATTTTCAACATCTCCAAACGTTTTCTTTCCAAATTCCAGTTCTTGTTGGAAATATTCTCATTGATGCAAAGTCAAGGATGAATAGATGTAATAGATCATTATGTACACCAGCAAATGAAAAGATAACATTCATGAAGGAATGTAGAGTGTGAGGAATAAAAGAAAAAGTAGAAAAATACTTTCAGGTCTGCACATGAAGATTTAGTGGACCATTAGAAGATGTGATTTGGAAAAGCAATGATATATCAGTCCAAGTAAAACAGATCTCAGCAGTCTAGAATAAATTTTGAGTGGAAGAAAAAGAAATATAAAGATCCATTGCATAAGACAATGATTATATTTTAATAAGAAAATGACCAAGAGCAGCAATTATATTTTTCTGAATATTGAAACAAACAAAAAAAATTGTGCAGCACATAAGACAAAATACAGAAAAGACAAAAACCAGAGAAAGACAAAGTCAAAAAGTGATACGATTTCTTAATGAAATGGTGCGATCCAAGTTATGACTCTTCTCTAATGAAATATTAGATTTAATCAATTAAGAGGTGCGATTTATTTCTCAGCCTCAAACAAAAGGATGCGATCTTATTAGAGTGAGACAACTTATCATTAAAATTCAGTTTATCAATTTATGAAATGATGCCATCAAATTAATAAAGAGAAGTGGTCATTTAACAAGAGGTGTGATTACTATTTTAAAGGAAGTGATTTGTCTTGGAAAGAGTACGATTTCAAAACAACTCAAACATAAAGAGGTATGATTTAGTAATTCATTTAAAGTTTGTTAATCTGAGGAGGTACGATTTGTAAAGGGTGCTACAGCAAAGTTTAAAAGACATGATCCTTCATCAAAGGTTACAATTTATGAACAGCATATATATAGGAGTTTCAAATCAGATTTGCAAGTGTGTGTGTGAGAATGATTATGTGAAGAAGAGAGGTGCAGAAGTATACATCATTTGTGTGAGCTGTAAAGAAGCATCTTACATCACAAGGAGTTAAATTGAGACAAAAGGCAGATCTATTGTAAAAGATCTCATTCAAATTTTTCAGTCATATAAGTCAAGGTTGGTGCCTTGCAAGAAAGAGTTGGTGCTCCTTGTGGGTTTGGTGCCTACTAAATCAAGTTAGGGAGTTGGTGCTCCTTGTACGTTGGTGCCTACATAAATGATTAAGAGGTTGGTGACTACTACCATTGTAAACCTATTTTATTATAAAGTACATAATTTTGTACCGTGGTTTTCTCCCATAAGGGTTTCCACGTAAAATCTTGGTGTCAAGTTGTTCATATTGTTATATTCTCGCATAGTTGTTATTGTGTTAGAGTTTAAAGTCGATAAAAGTTGAGAGGGTAAATATTGTAATATACTGATTCAGCCTCACCCCTCCCCCTCTCAATATATTTGTGTGCTCATCAATTGGTATCAGAGCAGGCCCTTTGAATAAGTCTAACAAACTTGAAGGGAGATCCATACAGCACACATCATGAGTGGAGAAGGATTCTCTTCCAACAAAGCTCCATTGTTTGATGGGACAAACCATGCATTTTGGAGCATGAGAATGTAGGCCTATATTAATGCTATAGGATTTGATGTTTGGCAATCAGTGGTAAATGGATATAAAGCTCCTTCAACACCTCCAACGGATTCAGCTGGAAAGAAGGGAAGTGACAATAATGCTAGAGCCAAGAATGCAATCCTATATGGATTAAGTCAATCTAAACTTGTGAAAATAATGCATTGCAAATCTGCCAAAGAGATTTGGGACAAGTTGAAGCAAACCTATGAAGGAGACAAGAAAGTAAAAGGAGCCAAACTACAAACTCATAGAGGCAATTTTGAAAGTCTGAGAAGAAACACTCACAACTGCCAACCAGACTCTAACCATCCGATTAGCCTACAAGGGCCAATAATAGGCTAATCTGACAGAAAACAATAAGGCTAAAATGGGGACATTATATCTACCAAGATAAGGGTTGATAAGGACTTTGAAATTCTATGAAGACAATGAGGAAAGAGGACATGAAATGATGAATGAAACTTTCAAAAATTTACAATATGCCATAGAAACACTCAAAATGTCTGAAGAAGAAACCCATAGAGAAAAGAAAGATAACAAATCAAATTTATTAACGAAAACCTCTTAACCAGTGGTGAATTATGAAATGACACATCATCAAAGCTGACACCATGAGGAGATGAGCCCCTCAAATCAATCATCACCACCCCTACTAAATAAGCAAAAATGAGTTTCTAGAAAGAGATATATAGTGATACCTTCTAGAAAGTGGATGAGGAAAGAGTAAGAAGAGAAATTAAGAGTGAATTGCTAGTGCGAGCAAAGAGATATTAGGAGAAGATTTTTTGAGATTGAGATATCCAGAGATAAGAGTAGAGAGAAAGATTGCAAAACAGCAAGAAGCTATGAAAGGTAAGGAAAGCCAAGGAAGGCAAGACCCAAAGATTTTAAATTAGAAATGAAAAATAAGGAAAAGGATGGTAGACAATAACAAACAAAACACAAACCTAAATCAAAAGAACTTACCTCTCTAGGAACACAAATGGACCAAAACCAGACCAAACTTCCCATGTTTGGGAAAGACACAAAGAAGTTGGAAAGCACCTATTCATTTTATACTCCACGTGGAGAAGTTCAAGTATCTGAGATAATCAAACTAAATTGTATGACTTTGTTGGAACCTAGAGGGATGAAGCATAAAAATCGTACATAAAGGAGTGTCGTCTACACAATAAAGAGTGGACTAAGCATAAAATTGAATTCATAGATAATTTTTAGTCTCCAGAAATACCATCTAAAAGCATCAACAAAATGAAAGATATGTTTCAAAAGAAAGATGAGTGCATCAAGAATTAAGACCAAATATTTAAAAGCATGGTGAGGAAGTTGGAAGAACCATTGAATGATAAACAGAGGATTGAATGGTTAGTTTTAGGATGACTACCTACAATAAGGGCGACATTAGATGGGAGAATATTTGAATCATATACTTAATCAATTGAATTAGCCTTAAAAATTAAAGCTTGACCATGAAGGAGAGGAGATACTAAACAAAACAATGAAATAGAGAAATTGAGGTTAGAATTGGAACAATTAAAACCCAAGCAAAAGATATTGGCCAAGGGAGAGAACATGAGTGCCTCCCCTCCAAGTAGAAACAAATCATGGTGCAAGCGTTGCTTGAATGGACACATAAAAATGAGTGCCCCATGATATAGTACACAACAAAGGCCATAACATAAAGATTGGAACTCGCACAAAGGCCCCATTATATAGTACACAACAAAGGCCATCGCATAAAGATTGGAGATCGCATGATATAGAGTGTTTGCTACATTGTACATGGAGAATGGGATGACCATGAGACAAATGATTGCCCCTTATTACACTTTCAAACAAGAGATGAACATGAACCTTGGTATGATACTAAGCATGTACATAGACCTTTTGTTTAGCAAGGGATTGCTAGAGCCCAAGGTTTGGAGCAAACGGCATTAAACACACACTATCATGGTTACCAAGTTACTCAATGGAATTCCAACTTTAGGCAAGCGAACTATATGAATCATGCAGTACCATAGATTAAAGGCCCCTCTAAAAGCTATCAGGATGATTACTCACAAGGAAGTGGTAGAGGGTACAGCAATGACAAAAGAGGAAGCCATAATAAAGGGGCCAAGTACAGAGGAGACAAAAAGAAGTGTTGTGAGATGGGGCACTATGTGAATGAATGAAAAGAGGAGAATAAAAACCCTATGGATTCTATGGAAATACCACTCATGATCCTTTCGATTGTCCTAAGGCAGCTCAATATAATAGAAATGCCCAGATATTGAAAAACACAGAGTGATGAACTCTCAAGGTGAAACGCAGCAAAGGGAAAAAGATTTGACTAAAATTCCTATAAAAGAATCTCCCAATGCTAGAAAGTGTCAAAATTCTAGGCCATAGACCAAGGTAGAGATATGCAAAACCTCATTGGAGGAGGGAAAACAATTAGACGAGATGCGTAAAGAGGAAAGAAAACTTTAAAAAGAAAGCCATAGAAGAATATAAGAAAAATAGAGCTGCAATGATCACTCACGGAGAGGTTGTCACTAGCAAGAAAAAGATAGTTCAAGAGGAGTCAAAGGGAGAAAAGGAAGATATCCTCTTAAGGAAAAACATGATCTCATACTAGAAAAATCTATGAGGGTTATCCAAGTGAAACCAGAAAAAGAAGATTGCAAAGCCTATTTTTCATAAAAAGCGGCACAAAGGCTAAAGGAGTTGACCAACCTAGCAAAAAAAGAATAACTAAAACAATTTGCCAAGCACTAGAATAAGCATAATAGAGATAACATAAACCACCAAGTCAAAAACATGGTTACTATGAATAAATGGAAGTAGAGCCCTATCCTAGTTGATGTTAAAATTAATGGAAGATTACTAAAGGAATCCCTCATTGACCTCAGCATTGATGTACATATCATGCCTAAACACATTTGGAGCAGCTAGGGAAGCAAGTATATGAGACACCTTATGATATAGCCCTAGGAAATGGCACTCCTAGAAGCACTATAGGGACATGAAGACATGTGGAAGTAAACCACCAAGGGATCAAAAGAAAAGTAGATTTTGAGGTAATAGACATTGATGGACCGCTTGACCCTTATATTGCTTTGTTGCACCTGGAATGGGTCATGGATTGTGATTCTCGGCAAGAGGAACTCATTCTCCAAGGAGATGGGAGAATAGCACATATACTTCTTAACTCAAGAATGGAGGGATCCTAAATTGAAGAAATGCATTTAGAAGATGACACAAAGGAAGAGGAGTCATCTAAAGGGTTATACTCAATATGTAGAACCCCTAAAATTGATATAAATGGAGAGCCTAACTTCAAAGGAGAAATAATGGTGGAGGGAAGCTCCACCACTGATACTGAGGATGGAATGGAAGCATAGGAGTTTAGAGAACCATAAAGAAGATCAATAGAAGGTTTATGTGTTAGGAGGGTACGTTGCAATGTAATGGAAGGAAAGTAGTTGTCCAAATGTTAGAAGGAGCAATTTGTGAATGAAGGGGAAACTATCAATTTTTAATAAGGGCGTGAGACTTTTCCAACTCAGCCACCCCTTTTGGAGCCTCAAATTCTATTAACAGCTGACCATGTAAGGAAAGAGGAGTAGCACATGGTATTTTATTCGTTTTATATGCTTAGAAAGTAATCTTGGGAGGTTGAGGTAGAGCGGGCCCTCCCATATTAGTCATCCCAGCTTCAAGCAAGGAGATTCAAGTCAGAAAAAAAAAAAGTGCTCAAGGGAAAAAGATGACATGGAGTCCACTGAGTCCCAGCCGCTTCATCAATTGTGGGAAACTAAGCCCCATGTGCTGATTGCAGCCTTTAGTAGGCTTCTCAAGGTGCCATACAGATTATGGGAGCTGCTATTATTATTCGGAGCTGTCATTATTAGTAAAATCAGAAACTATCTCTGATTTCTGTGTTTTCACCAGCAGCTCAGTTTGAGGTTAAAGTTTAAATCCCAGTCTATATACATATTTCTGATTATTGTATCAGCATACTGTTTATATCAGCATTTTTATGTGTATCAGCTGTTAGCATTGGAATCATATGAATATGCTAATCAGAAAAAAAAACAGTGGTTCGTTAATATCATCATCCTGAGTTGTGAAAATTAATTCTATTTCACTGCCATATATGTTTGTTTCAAGTGCCTTCATTTAATGGACATGTTGTCAAACAATTGTTGAAATACATATAAAATTACTAAGGCACTTTACAGCAAATGAACAGACTTTGCCAAAAGCACCACCTAAGTGAATAGGGTGTGAATAGCTATTCCAAGATAGTGATTATAGACAATTCGACACAAGACAACTCATTGGAAATTCAAGATCACCTTCAAACAATTAGATTTGCCCCAGAAAAAGACTAAAAGATCATTACACATATTGTAGTAAGTCACAAGAAGTACTGACCGTCTTCCCCGTGGTGGCTTGTTCACTTCTTGGACAAGCCGTTCACGAGCTGCTTCAAGATGCTCCACAAACCCACCAAGGACATCAACTACTTCTGGAACAAGCATGAGAAGCCCACGCCGTACGTGCACATTCCGAATAGCAATCTACCAAGTCCAAGAAAATGAACCTCTCAACCTTATATTGCAACACAACTCGAGGTTCATTGGGTAAAAGAATAATAGTCACCTTCACTGCCCATAAGCATCAACACAATTTGACATGAATAATTTCATGTTACTGGATGAAAAATAGTCCTTCATGAAATTGGTTAAAGATGTGTTTAAAGATGTGTTAATTATCACTTTCAATAACCAAACATGTATAATCAATTCAAAATATACATGATAAATCTTTACCAACTTGTCAAAAGGATGACTGCATCTTTCTCAGAAATTTACATCTTAAAATTTGTTTAACAACTAACTAAATTACACATGCTAATATTATTGTTTCATGCATTCAAGTTGTTATACCAAGCTGTTCTCCCAAACAAAAACATGTTTCAATATCCTGATAGCGGCATCTTCTTGTGGATTATGATCTCCATTATTGAATAGTGGAATGGCAGCTTATGGTGAAGAAAAAATGACTTTGCTATGGACGTGTCAAAAGCACAAAAAATGCATCTCCCTGTTAGAAACTGTGATACACATTTAAAAATGTGTTTAGTAGTTGAAATAGCATTTCATAATTCCAAGCTATTTTCCCAAAACATTCTCCAATTTTTTTTAAAGATGAATGCACGTCATGGCAACTTCACATTCTTTCCTATTGTCATGTCAGCCATTGTATGGTGGAGTAAGAAATTTGCAGCTTAAAGAAATCCAGTTTTGTTTGATAAAAGATAAAATCATATAAAAGTAAAGATATATTAAAAAAAGCTTAGAGCTCTAACAAGCCCAATGTTTTTACCTATTGTTTTCACCTAAGTTTTAACCCATATGTGAATAGTTTAAGTTTACCAACACATAGTTATAAAAAAAAAATTCCCATTTCAATAACAAGATGCATATTCGAAATAAACCCATTTCAAATTGTCATTGCATTAATAAAGTGATATTACATAATCCCAAGTAATGATTACATTTCCAAATACATTTTTCATAAAGATACAAGATCATGATTACATACATAGCTTTCAATAGCTCAAAGGAATAAAGTACAAATGGTCCAGATGTCCTTGCTGGCATACATCCTCAAATTTCGGTTGCCGACTGCATGAGGGAGAGTATCACCCAAGTGTTTTTCCTCCAACCAAAAACTTATTGCAATCCCCCGCACATCTACCTAACTGGTAAGATGGCCCTACCCTTCAACGAAGAGTTTGATCTGGTATCCCTTGTAATAATAATAGCCTACCTAAGCTTGGTGTTGTGTCCTACATATCTAGAGCTTACCATACAATGGATACCCACCTACATGCATGACATTCCCAGCCTAGTTATGCAATCTTGGCCCACGGTGAACCGATAGTGTATGCAATGGCAACTTACACTACTTTGGCTAAAGATTTGATCATTACATATCAATCTCACTTTTTAAGGAGTGGTGTCTCATTTCTATGAAGTGGATGTCGTATGTTCACCCACCCTCTTGCTCGATTTGGAAAATAGCATGACCATACTAACTCTTGACGAGATTATTCCATAACATGAATCCATCCCAAAAGGTAATGTACAATCAAGTGATCTAACTGACCAACTAGGTTACTCCCAACCTTGTTTTGTCCTAATCCCAAGAACAAACCTCATTTCATATACAAGTTTACATAACATCACAAATTGACTTTCCCCACATAATACTTCTATATCTTACTATTTTTCCAAACATTACAATTAATGCTATCATATATTTGACTTACGATAACCTAGATATTATAATAATATATTCTAGTTACCTTCGTTTAACATATGCAATCACATGCTTCTATTTAATTGATATATACATATTCTATCTAATAAGATTTCACGTTTCAACATATTGTAATGTCCCTTCGAGCATGATCTTTCCGGACCGTTGGCCTATTCCAAAGACGGAAGGTAAAATTAGGGTTTCTTGTTTTGAAGGATGCTCTTGCTCGAGGTTGGTTGATTCAATGGCGGATTCTTTCTGGGTTTTCAGAGAGCTTCGCAGTGATATGTTCTTCTTGGCATTCTGAGCATCTTCAGGAATTTACTATTTTTAGTAAATTCTATTTCTGGCAGTGTTCCTGTTGGTTTCGGCATGGTTGACTTTCTACTTCAGACTGATCAGTTGGCTTGCTCATTTATGGCTTCGGGGCTCAATTGGAGAGATAAGTCGAATTATTTAATTAAAGTCATGTTTTAATGTTATATTTTAACATTGACCCCCTTGGCCTAGCTCGTCACTTTAAGTTGTTTTAAAAGATGTCTTTATGGGTGGGCGCCTCATTGAAAGAAATTAATTATATTTCTTATAAAGTAAAGATTAACCCAAGCTCAAATTGGACGCCAATTTCAAGAAGGAAATAAAGTATTATTAAAAGTCAAAGTTTGCTTGGAAAAGTGGGGCGCCTTCTATTGGAGGATTAGGGTTTGGTTCGAAAAGGAAGTTTAGGGTTTCGAGAAAGATCATCTGAAAATTATAAAAGGAGGCCTTTGGTTATCATTGAGATTATCTTTTGTCTACAGTATTGTTACTCTACCGGAATGGTATTGGATCGCTTCGAGGAATGAAGGCCTCCTAGCTCGGGCATTGCTTCTTGCTTGCAACACAGCAACTAGTGGTGAATTAGTATAGTTTTGTGAGTTTCATTGGGATTTGTGCATTGTAATCAGCTTGTGGCTATTTAGTTTCTGTGTTTTTGCATATTAGAGGTTTTCCAGATTTGCATATTAGATACAGCAGATTATTGTTTTAATTCATAACTCAAAAAATACAAAAAGAGTCTTTCTGGGTATCGTTTGTATCTCACTGTTTGGTAGGGGCGACCCTTTGTCCCAAGTTATAGAATTTTTAGAGAAGTCTTCAATTTTTAAATGCAAAATCGCCCTCTTGCTGGGCCGTACTATTCAGATCTGTTTTGGATTTCGTGCATTAAATAATTAGAGTCATTTGAGTGAGTTTCAGTGTTCTCAGTTGGTCGCCATCATAGTAGGATCATACTGCAATTCGTTTGGTGGAATTTGGTTAAGTTTGAAGAGAGTTGTGAATGAATCTGTGAGATACAGGGCTGCTGTTCATGCATACGAAGATCCGGACTGTCAAAAATCAGATTACCAGGTTGGCTTTTAAAGTGCAATTTCTGATTCAAGTTTCCTTATTCATTGAAAGGAATTCTATTAATATTGTTGCAGCTCTATTACTCTCGATTGTATTGATAGCAAGGCATTGTCTAACTTTTTGTAAGCTGGCAGTAGTACTGACAGCAGTTATAATCTTGCTTATCAAATTGTAATGCTCATCTTTACTTTCAGCATTTGCTATTGTATTTAATTTACCTCCGCCCTATGGTAGCTACTTTCCCACTCTGGGTTAGAAAGCACATTCTGGGTGTTGAGTACTTTCAGCATTTCAGTTCTTTCTTTCAGCATTGTAATTTGTAATACTCCGCCATATGGTCGCCTCAACTCCATACTGGATTGAGTAGCACATACTTGGTGTCGAGTTCCCTTTCAGTACTTAGAATAGAAGACCCTCTGACCATATGCTCGCCATCATCGGCGCCATTCTTGGTTAGAGTTCTTGCATAAGCATTTTGATTAAGATCCTCTGACCAATGCTCACACCTTGCCCACATCGGGATCCTGGTGTACATTTTGGTTAGAGTTGCTTGCATCGTTTTGGTTTAGCTGCTAACCTTAACGGGTGCATTGGTTTGTAATTGGTAATTTGAAAAAACGAAAAAATTGGCTCGGAATATTTCACATATAAGCAAACTTTATATAAAATGCAATCACCAATTCTTCAAGCACTTGCAAACATATGACA
Source organism: Sequoia sempervirens (assembly GCA_007258455.2). Classification (NCBI taxonomy): domain Eukaryota; kingdom Viridiplantae; phylum Streptophyta; class Pinopsida; order Cupressales; family Cupressaceae; genus Sequoia; species Sequoia sempervirens. The sequence continues at coordinate 25,175 of VDFB02179400.1, forward strand.
ATCAATAGAAAAGAATAACCAAATAAGAAAGACTAGCATGCCTAGAAATTTCGCTTCCAATGGAGAAATTGCTCTCAAGCTCAATCCCAAAGACTCCACTTGTTGCTCCTTCTAGTTTCAACTTATCCCCAATTCTAGCCTCTTTCCCAACACTCAAAAACTCTCACTAAATAACTCACAAACACTAAAAAAATCTCACTCCTCACTACTTGCACTCAGCACTACCTGCACAAAGAAAAACTACAACAGAATGGAAACAAATGAATTCCAAAAGAATGAATGCCAAAGACTAAGAAGCTTCCCTCTATTTATACTAAACATTGAGAAATTTAATGCTATATTTAGCTCCTCAAATTGCCACATTTTCCATCCTATTGACACCTATAAAACCGATAACACAAATTCAAAACCAACTCCTCCTCTAAACAAATTGACTAAGCGAGTGGTTGAAATATGGCAGCTAAAAGAATCAAAATTCAAACACATATACAATCCAAGTGAAATCGCTTTTTATTCATGGTAGAATTAAGCCACTTTCCAACTAGCTTGCAACAAATTTACTAAGTCAAAGCATGCTATGGTTTCCTTATAGCTTTTGTAATGTCCCCATTCTTTCCACGAGCATCGAGTTGGTGGATTAGCCTATTATGTCGATCCTCGTAGGCTAATGGTTCTGGATAGAGGGTCACTTGAACGGGCAGGTCGGTAAAAGGCATATTATCCGGTATGGTGGTGTATGGTGAATTTTGCGCGTTTGGCGTGTTATTGGAGCTTAAAATATTGATCTTCACCATTTATTTCACTTACTCAGGCTTAGGGACCATGTGTCTATTAGTTAAAGGGGGTCACTTTATATTTTTCAGTTACTATTCACTGATAAAGTGAAAAAAGACATAACTTAAGTGAATAGTGCCATTTTAATGAATAGTGTTTTCAAAGTGAAATTATAAAAGGCAAAGAGAAAGTTCGACCCTCTCATGCTTGGATATGTTTGCTGATTGAAGTTTTGAAGTGTGGAGTTTGTGGAAGAGAGAAACTAGGGTTTCTCAATTTCAGCAGTGGGTAAGCCTGGTTTGGGGCTTGTAGTTAGGATTTGGCATCTTGAAGGTGTGAAAGACCACCCTAAAGTGCTGGTTATTTTCTTGTTGCTGCATTTGGAGCCATATTTTGCTGATTACAAGTTGTTGGAGGCATCTTCTGGAAGGGTTTTTGCTGCTAGCATCTCCATTCGCCATCTAGAGGTAGTTATTTGCATTTTGGAAGATTTTGAAAGCTGATTTTAACATCTACAGCCAGCCGCCTTCTCTTGAGGGTTTCTACCAGCCAAAGGAAATAAAACGCCTTTCCTTATTGGCTGCTTTCACACCAAAAAGGGGCGCCCTTATCATTAGAAGATATTCCATCCAGATTACAGTGGGAGAAGTTTGTATTTTGGGTTGTATGAGCAATCTATTGGGCGCGGGTACTGTAGCACGTCACTATTCACAGTGATGTTTGGCTGTAAATTAAATTAACTCATAAGATGTATTGTCTTTCGAATTTGGTGCAAGTTTCTACTACATGTAAGCTCTTCTATCATGAAGAATGTATCTTGACTATCATTTTAAATCTTGCTCGAGTATCTCTTTGAAATGAATGTAAGCTGTCCACTTATGTACTCCCTCTTATGCAATGAAGAAAGTCTCTTAACTAAGAAATGGAGTCATTGCTTGAGTATCATTGAAGTTTCGTTTATTTTGAGTTCATATTACATGCATATGCTTGTTAAACTCATGTGTATCATTGGCATCAAACATCAAAACAAGAAAAAAAAACAAAATACAAAACCACAAATCAGACCTACAAGCACCGTGAAATCATTGCACTAGAGTGTTGGTTCATCACAGTGGTATCAGAGCATATCACTCTGATGGTATGATGGATCAGCGTTGTGGTTCATCAGCAGCTTTCTATCACTCAGCATAGCTCCTTTCATGCCAAATTTCTACCTATGGCGCCTATAATGGTGGCAGCCATTCAAATACAAAACAAACTTTCTTTGCCTTCTACCATATCATGGCTTCGACCAAGTCCAACGTTTTTGCAACAACTATGCGTGACTTTTATTTTACTCGGCAACTTTATCATTTAAAATGATTTATCATCCTCTATACATGGCGCAGCAAATAGGTGCTATTCCTTTGTTTTATCTTACTTAAAAGAATGTTGTTTATATTTGCAATCTTATGCGCTTTTTCCAGCGCTTCAAATGCAGTAAACCAATGTAAAAACCATTGCATTCATAGATGCATAACACTTAGTTTATAATATGTTAACTTTGCTCGCTTTATACAAGTGTTGCATTGTTTATTACTTCGCACTTCATATGCGATGATATCTTTTCTTATCATTCATTATATATATATATATATATATATATATATATAACAATAATGTTATATCAAATACATATGCATATATTAATATATACGTATGTATGTATGTATATATTATCAAGTACGTACATATACACATATATATCATTATTTTAATATCTTATAATAAACATATATATATATATCGATAAGTATATATACAAAGTGTATATATATGTATATGCCCAATCGATCTCCCATGTATATGAGGTATCCGTGTATGAGTATACATAAGTATTTCTACCTACGTATGCGCACGCGTATATGCTCATATGCATGAGTTATCGCATATATACATTTATTGTATAAACGTATCGATTAATATATAAATATTAAAATACACAAAATAGAACATATACCCACTACAAAGATACAATCATTTCAATTCAAACCAAAGAAACAACGAAAGGAAATTAAAGACCAATACACAACATTCCAATCATCCCAAAAACTATGACTAAAGGTTTACTTACCGAATCCCGAACCGACTTGACTTAACTAACTAGGATGTGAGTGTGTGATAGGTCATGTAGGTTCATTAGGGGTTACCAAACCAAACTCCTCTCCTTCGTGATACCTCCCCTCTCTTACTGGAGGGCTCGATTATTTCCTGCATCCAACTTAGTGCATCACAAAGGAAGTTAGCCGATAACATAACATTCATATTCATCATATACCATTTTAATCATCAAAGCATTTAAAGAATTCACATTACATTGCACGTTCATTTATCTCATTTCATTGAAATATATACAAAAACATATCCATCTATTAACATTTTAACTCATAAAAAGTAACAATAATTGGTAATCTCACAATGGGGTGTAACAAGAGCCTTGTACAAGCCTTAAAGAACAAGAGGCATAGACATATGGGTACAAAAAAAAAGCTAAAAGAGCTGCAGTATGAAGCAAAGAAAAATACAAAACGAAGTTATGATGAAATACCAAGGATTGCATAGAAAGATTGCATATCAAAAGAGAGTAATATAAAATTTAAAGTGCAAAGATTTGAAGAGACTGTTCAATTTTATGAGCTGCCATGGTGCATGCTTTTTTCTTTAAGGCTATTGAACAGCCTTTCCTAGGGAAAATATAGACTTTCAACTTATAGATATCATAGGACTCTTGTAAATTATGTAATTTATAATTAAAACTTACTATTTCGGAAATTCATGTTACTCTTGTGGATTCCAGGTTGGATAAGGGAAGAGAGGAGAGATAGACTCTAACCTACCTTGATCTGAAATTGGATCACTTAAGTTAGTGAAATCAGCTGGCTGATCATTTAGTACTCTCACTAAATACTGAAAGCAAGATGTCAGACAGAGTTACACAAGCAGCATGAGGCAAAGGCATTTTGAGTGATCCAAACACCCAAAATACTAATGTAATGATAGAAAAATCATCGGTGATGGGTTTGACCCCAGTTGAACTCATCACTTGTGAAATTCATAGACGTCAAACAACTTAGACCTTAGCCTAACTAGTCGCTACAAAATTTGTATGTGTCAGACAGGTTCAGCCCCAGTCAAACTCAACATAGAACAGACCAAAAGTGATGTAGGGGCATCAGTGGTGAAGAGCAATCTTGCTCTGCCCAAAAAAAAAAAAAAAAAAATATTTCTTGATTTTTGGTGTGTTGATGTAGTTTTTGCAGGCATGTGAATTTTGCCCTTTCTCATCTTCAGCTCTTCCTTTTGGGCCCCTTTTCATAAATTAATTGTATGCCTTGAAGTTAAATTGTAATATTGTTGCAAATGTTGCAAGTAAAAAATATACCTGGGAGCCAAAGTCCCATGCCCAGGATTGTGTAAATTGATTTTTTATTATTTGTAACTCCCAGGAATAAAGAGAGCGGAGAAATTATTCACTGCAGGTAATACCTGGGAGTGGGGATGCTGGGAAGAGTCTACGGAGGCCATTTGGGGCTCAAGGATTATTTTTTGCCAGAAAAGAATTGAATGGGAGTTATGGCATCATTCCCACACCCAAGAGAGGGTGCTGAATGTGGTTGACAGGAGATTTGGAGAAGAAAATCCAACGCCAAGGCTGGGAGAGGTTTGGTAGTGCTGAATAGAGAAAGAAAGCAGAGAAAATCAAGCAAAAAGATGAAGCATGTTACCTGGGCGCCCAAATCTCCAAGTCCAGAAATTTGAGAAGATGTTGATGCTGCCTGTGGATTGCAACTTCAATGAGATGAAGCTGAATTTTGGTATTTTCCTAAGTTTTGTCTGTAGGAGTTTGCACAGAGGCTTTGAGTTTTGCCTCTAGATTCTTGTTGCTGTATGTGAAGTTTTTCAAATAAGATATGTTGCTTGATTCTCCAGATTTACAATGCTCCAGGATTCATTTATTTGAAAATAAAGAAATCTTGTGCTAGTGTTTTAATTAAATATTGCATTATAGTGTTGATTTTGTGAAGTCAAGGCTGCAACAATTGACAAACCACAAGTTTCTCAATAGCCTTCCCCTTGCAGAATTCCATGCCCTACGAGAAGCCATTAGGATAATGAAACAAAATTACTTACAGTTACTAGCTGATAGGGATTATCTTCTCGAGTGGGGGTGCACTTGCTACGATGCACTAAAGGGAAAAGAGGAGGAGGTTGACGAGCTCACTCATGGGCTCGAGGTGACTATGGATTCATTGGAGAGTGCTCAGTTGGCCCTTCAGGAGTCACACTCACGGTTGGAGGAGCTTACCGTGGTCTCGAGTTTGGCACAGTCTTCACCAGCTTCCGATACACTTCAGGTTTCCATGGCAGCAGTTGGTGAAGAACATATGTCCACGGATGGTGGTTGTGAGTAGGTCAAGGATGTGGATACTACATCCATCACAATTTCAGGTGTAGTGGATACAGATGGGATGAGAGCCTTGGTTGAGAGTTGTGGAGAACCATGTGTTGCACCTGGTTCCCTTGAGTTTAGTCCCATGACAGGTGATGTGGAACAGGTTAACGATAGCTCTTGTGACTTGGCGGTTGACTCACCAGGGAGTTATATGTCAACTCACGATAGTACTACATCCACTTCACAGGAGATATGCAGAGCAACATCAAGTGGGGAGATTGGTTCTTATGTCGATTTGTTTCCCTCCCCTAGAAGCAAATCAGTTTTTATACCCCATACAGTTGATTATGGTTGGCAGTTTGCTGAGCCGATTCAGGAGCACAATCCTAGGGACTCAGAGTTGGATGGTTCAGACCAGCATGGAGTGATTGCGCAGTTTGTGAATAATCCCTCAATTGAGTTTGATGGTGGTTTGATCTATGGAAATCCACTCTTCGAGTTAGAAGCCGATCATACTCCTGATACTAGTTCCAGGTTGGGGAACAGTCGCAGAATTTTGGAACGTCCTAGTGCATCGGGATTCCAAACAGGGCTCACGGAGGAGTCTAATAGTATGTACATGGTGAGGAGTGCTTATAGTTTTGCTTTTCGTCCACCTGTACATGATTCCTATTCGATGCACAGTTCTTGGGTGCAGAGTGATTCTCTTGGTGCAGTCAAGGGGAGTAATGCTATACTATGTCCAGAGTTTCCATCTTCAGAAGATGGGACTAAAGGCTGCCAGTACACGATTCAGTTGCCTGCAGGGGATTACTGGCAGGGACAACGGTCCTTTATCCATCATGCTTATAGGTATCCAACAGCGTTTGTTATTTTAATGTCACAGGGATTTCACTCGGATACATGGTTACAAGGTGATTACGGTGTCAGTGGACATGATGGTTTGATTGGTTATCACTTCCAGGGGTGTTTTGGAGAGACTATAGAGGGATATTGTGTTGCGGATGTTTCTGGATATTTTTATCTCTTCATGACAGATGGAGGTGACTTCAAGTTGTTTTGGGATCCGAGTGGTGTCAGTTAAACTCACCGGTTTAGTTAGTTTTGACGGGTTTCTTCACCATTTTCGTGGTGAAGTTGTAATCCGAGGAGATTCTTGTGATGGAAGTCGAGGTTATAGGACATGGCGGACTTCCGTGCGGGTTTAAGGATCGGGGATATTTTACCGGTTATTGTTTATCTTTGTGGCCGGGGAGTTAGTTAGCGTATGGGCATTCGAGTTCTTCGGAGCCTTCCGAGGATTGAGGTTTCTTTGCAGTAATGATTGCTCGGGGACAAGCAATTTCAGGGAGGGCGGACTGTAATGTCCCCATTCTTTCGCAAGCATCAGAATCTTTGGATTAGCCTATTATGTCGATCCTCGTAGGCTAATGGGTCTGGATAGAGGATCACTTGAACGGGCACTTGGTCAGTTAAAGGCAGTACTGGTATCCGGAGTCGGTGACGTGGTGAATTTGCGCGTTTGGCGTGTAATTGGAGCTTAAAATATTGTTCATCACCATTTATTTCACTTACTCAGGCTTAGGGACCATGTGTCTATATTTTAAGCGGGTCACTTTCTATTTTGCTGTTACTATTCATCCCTAAAGTGAAAAAAAGAAACAACTTAAGTGAATAGTGATTTTTTTTAATGAATAGTGTTTCAAAGTGAAGTTATAAAAGAAGAAGAGAAAGTTCGACCCATTATGCTTGATGATATTTGTTGAATGAAACTTGGGAGTTGGAGGTTGTGGAAGAGAGAAACTAGGGTTTCTCAATTTCAGCAGTGGGTAAGCTTGGTTTGGGCTTGTAGTTAGGATTTTATGCATCTTGAAGGTGTGAAAGACCACCCTAAAGTGCAGGTATGAGTTTTGCTTGATTCGTGGGAGCCATATCTGCTGTTTTCAAGTGTTAGAAGTCATCCATTGCAAGGGAAATTGCTGTTAGAGGTTCCATTCACGTTTTTGAGGTCGTGGCTTGCTTTTTGAAGATTGTTGGATGCTGATTTTGACCACCTACAGCCAGTCGCCATCAAGTAAGGGTTTCAACTTCTTCAAATAAGAAAAACGCCTTCTCTTAGTTGCTGCTATCTTGTCTAAAGGGGGCGCCCTTGGTATTGGAAACTTTTTCTTCAATCATTTGGCGGGAGAAAGTTGTAAGTAAATTTTTATGTGTATTATGGTGGCCGCGGGGACTGTAGCAAGCACTGTTCACAGTGCATTTTGGCTGCAAGTTGTCTTTTGTTGTAGATGATGTCTCTTTCGAAATGTATGAAGATATATATGATTTTAGCACTCTTTGTAATGAAAGAAGTCTCTTAACTAGTGTTTGGAGTTACGTTGAAGTTATCTTTTAAGTTCTAGTTTGATTTGAGCTCTCTATGTATATGGTTATAAGTAAATTATTGCAGCATTGGCAAAAAGCTTCAAAAAAAACATCAAACAAGAAACATCAGATTACAAACCAAAAAATCAGACCTTTAAACGAAGTGAAATCAAATCAGCAGTGAGCACGGTACATCACAGTGGTATCAGAGCAAACCTTTCCAGCCACCTTGTGTTGGTTTCAAAGAAAATTCCAGATTAAATTTGGGGGTTTTGAGTCAAATCTAGTTTGGCTCATCACACCTTTAGGTCTGTCAAATGGAGTTTTTAGCTTTCGTAGTCTTCATGGGACTTGTGAGAATTACTCAGCTATCCATGAGCCCGGCCATTAGGCTCAAGATTAGCAAACACTCATCACGTCACGAGTCTTTGTAAAAATCTTGCGAAAAGCGAAGACAGCTCAGAAAATGGCTAAGTATGGAAGTATATTTTAATTAGAAATACGCTTCTCGATCTCTTTTAGGAGTCTTAGAAACGGGTACCACCGGCAGTGATGCACTCAGAGAGACATCTCTTGTAAGTTGCTCTAGCTACGTGATGAGACAGACGGTGCGCGAATCAGGTCACCCCAGCTCCTGATATTAGAGGTCAAAGTATGTCATCTAGTTGAAAGTCATATTTTTGACAAAATGTTGTTTGAGCCTTCATAGGCCAGGGGTGATTTTCCTTTTGAGGTCCTTAATGCAGTCCTTTGATGCCTTCCATGCAGTCGTTGGATGCGGAATGCTTCCAATCACATAGTGAGTTCATCATCTAGTCAATAGGGTTCACCGTTCATCGTCGGTAGCCGTTTGAAGTGTCATATGGCAAAATGGGGAAATGGCCAAGTCTGGTGTCGTAAAATCAATTTAATCAAGGGCGCCTAATTCTTTGAGGTGTTAAACATTGATTTTTGCAATTCCAGCTCCCAACAGACATTTGATCCTTGCTCTGCAAGCTTCGATATGAATATCCCGACACCATCATAGCCTCATCCAGTCACCCGGAAATCAGTGTTGAATATGGTCAGTTGTAACCTTGCAGTCAGCTACAAAGTAGGAAGTTAGTAAAAAACGCCATATCTTGAGCAAATGGACGCCTATGAGGGCAAATGAGGACTTTTTGAAATCAGTGAAGGTTTCCGAATTCATCCAAGTGCCTAACGTGGTTTGTCAAGTGAATAAAAATAATATTAAATATTTATTTTGCATGTCAAAGCATCAAATGGCAATTTTCTCAAATTGGCGCCTCTTTATGCTGAGATTTCAAAAACGCTGTAAGTGCAAAGTGAATATTATATTATTATTTTTTAATCCAAACTCTAAGTAAGTCTCAGTTCAAACTGGAGGGGTCCAATCAGAAACATTCTATTTCAGTCGAAGGTTTCAAATCTTGCAGTCAGCATTATGGTGCGATTTTATTCTATTTATTCATGGCACTAGTCATTTAATCACTCATCCAACTCAAAGAAATTTGTATTTCTTCAAGGCAAAGGTGATTTTCTCCAGAGATTGGGTGATTTCATCAGCTTTCAGTGGCAATTTCATCAAACAATTCCTTTTGCAGGTACAAGTTCATAGTTCATCAACGAATTTGGGAAACAAGTGGTGATTTTGACAAAGAAAGACACTCAAAAAACATCTTTTCTCCTCTCAAATTCAATTCGTATGTTCCAAAAACAGGCAAATTTTGGCAAATTTATTCATCTACATCGATTTTATAGAGCTTCCTCGAGTTAAATCCATGTGCTTGAATTTTAAGGAATTTTTAACTTCAGAACATCAATTCTCAAGTTTCTAATTTTCTCAACTGAAAATTCCTTGCATGGTCGAGTAGAAGTCAGATTTTTGCATTTGTGACATTCTGGGCTGTCTTAGAATCTTTTTCTGGACAAAACCCATATCTCAGATTTTTCGTCAAAAATAACCCTTCGATAGGCTATTTTTAGCCTCAGAGCTATTTTAGCTTTCGAAATCTTGTCGAGGAATATAGTGGTGTTCAATGTCAGCAGTGAGTTTTTCAAAATGCAATACACTCAGCAGAATACGGACCAAATCAATCTAATTCCGCGACCATCGGGACAGTCGAGACGAATTTCCACAAGGTGCTGCCAGAGGCAGTCTTAGATCCAGTCAAGATCAGAAATTCGATTATTCAGAACATTCAGCAATCTAGGTTACTTGAGGCCGCTTCCATACCTATCTCCATTCACTGTGTTGAGTTTGTATGTCTTGTGTCCAGCATTACAGCTACGCTACTATGAGATAGTGTCGATGAAATGGACAAGTCATTTCTTGATCTCAACCTGGGATGGAAAGAAGTTTTGGTATCCCTCGGCACCCGGCGGTCGTCATTTCTATGGAGCAGTGTGCTCATGCATTCAACGTTGATATAGACAAGTGCCAAAGTAAGATGGCAGAGCGATGGTTGAAGCAAACGAGGAATAAATTGCCAAACAATGTGGGTCGCGGTGAATACAAGAATGAGTACTCGATTCTAATCACACTCTTGAATCGTGTCTCAGGTCATGCACATGCAAACATTTTCCAGCCTTGGATGTATTACATCATTGGTCGCATCATATCTCGGCAAGAGCATTATGACTGGGCATCCTTCATCAGCGATGTTCTCCACAAGCAAATCACCGGTTTCCTAGTTGCCAACGAGTTTCACATGTGTTCTTACCTTGTGTACTTGATTGCTTACCAAGGTCAGTTTAGAGGGTTAAACACGGTTGGCATAGTCAGCGTTCAGAAAGTCTATCACTATTACGATCAGCTTGAGTTCACTAATGCTAAACGTCACTTCAAGCGTGTTCAAGAGGCTTTCCTAGTTTATACAGTGAGAAACTTGGATCGGGAGTTGCACATTTGTATCTCGGCGGTTGCTAGAGCAGAGATGGATAGTTGGGCGGACTGGTTCATTTAGTTCCCGACATACACCTACATCCAAGTATATGGATTTACAGGAAATCTAACCATGCTTCCAAGTTATCCTTCAGATAAGACAGTTTTCATGGAGTTCTTGAGGCAGTTACATGATGTTCATCGTCTTCTATGCCGTAAGCATAAACAGGTTGCCAACTTTCCTATGCAGTTCGGAATATATTGGTGCAGAACAACAGTTGATGCCAAAGCTGCATGACAGGAGCTAGAGAAGTATCGTCTCAAGTATCTTGTTGATATTCGTACCTATGACCCTTGGGGTCATTACACAGCACGCCTCGCTGGTCGCGCATTCCATAAGCCTACCATGGAGGACTATTG
>VDFB02179401.1:0-90940 GCA_007258455.2 Sequoia sempervirens
TTTTAATAATTTCTATTTTTAGAAAGTGTCAGGGTTAGGGTTTCGAAAGTGTCAAGGCAGAAAACCTATAAAGTCTGCCCCAAACAAGAAGAAATCTTCCTCAAGCCATGAAGTTTGCCCATGATAGAAAATTTAGTTGAATTCTTGAGAAATCCAGTTGAAAGGAAAATCCACTAAAAATCACATGAAATCCAGTTGAAGTTCGCCCACCTCCAAGAGTAAAAATCCAGTTTAATGAAGAAAAAATTCTAGTTGGGCGAATATGTCCAAATGGATGAAATTCTCTAAGGCAAATGAGTAAAATCCAATTGAAAGCTCAAAAAATTCAAAGATACCCCCTAAGGTGAGAAATTCACTTGAAATGAAAGGAAATCTAGTTGGGGGGCGTATTTCCCAAGTGGAGGTCCATAAAATTGACTAAGACATAAAATTTACTTGGGGGAAGGAAAAAAAATCTAGCTCAAAATAAAAAAATTCCACATGGGGGTCGACTTTCCTAAGCAAGTTAAAACAAAGTTAACTTAAGTTTTTTTTTTTTAAACTTCACAAGCAAGCAAAAAGAAAAAGAAGAGGAAAACAAGGAGTGTGTCCAAGAGGAAATTAGAAAGAGGGAGCTTTCTTCCTTTTTTTCTAAATAAATCATCCAATCATGAGATGGGCCGAATTTCTTAAGGAAAGATTTTGCCTATAAAGAGAGGCACTTGAAGTGTTTTTTTTTATTCAACGCAAGTCTCAAATTCTTCTCAAGAAGCTGCAACATAACCATAGGCGCCTCCCTTAATTTTGCAGCTTTATCCATGAGTTGCAAGGTTAATCAATCCGAGTAGAAGAAGCAAAATACATTCACCAATTACAGGTTTTAGTCAAGAACTTCAAGCTTCTATAGGTTCACAAGTGAATTTGGAGAGAAACAAGAATTTAAATTTCAAGTTTGTAGACCTGTAGATAAATTCCAGCTTCAGACCTACAAATTCCAGTTAAAAAGTTAATTTTTTTTGAATTTTCTTAAAGGGACAAGGGTTGGTAATGAGAATTTATTTTTTTTGTTTGCATTTATTGCAGACTAAATTCTAATTTTTCAGTTTCTAATCAATCCTTGCAGTCAAGTTAAAATTCTGGAATTCTAAATCAATTTATTTCACCATTAATGCACTCACCTAGCCTTAAGATTTTAAGCATAATGCCTTCTTTGTAATTTATCCATGCTTTCTAACTTCAAACTTCATATAGGCGCCATGTCTACATCAAAGAATGTGGGAGGAGGAGTTAGGAAGAATCAAGTCAGGGAGGTTCTCAAAGGGTTCTATCTAGAATCTCAACTATCATGTAAGTGGAGGAAAGTTGGAGATACCAACTTTGAGCAATTCAATGTAATCCAACACAAGAGAAGAATGTTTGGTACCCAAAATGAAATGCCTACGCCCATAACAACAAACATGATCAAGTGTGGACTTCATCAAGCCGCCGGTTTTCCACCTACGGTTCAATGTAGTGAGTTGATGGTTGAATGTGCCAAAAGGTATGATCCACAAGCACGATCCATCAAGGCATCTAATGGGATCACTTTGGCTTATTTTACTGAAGACTCAGTTAGGGAAGTGTTTGGCATTCCTCGTCGCCACAAGATGTTGAGTAAAACTCAAGAGGAATCACAAGCAATGTTTGATCAAGCGAAGGAGGCCAATGACACGAATGGTTTGAACTTGGAAAATTTAAAGGAAAATGTGAAAGGTGTTTATTTCAAAGAGATGGAGGCTATTAATGAAAATCAACTAGATGATATGTTATCTCTCTTGATCTATATGAACAATTTTCAAAGGCAAGAGGGTAAGTGGGAGGACACTTTTGCTCAATGAATTGAAGCCTTGGATGTAATAGGAGTGCAATTGGATAACTTACCAAGCATATCAATGGATGAACTCAATTTAGTAATGTAGACACTTAAAAATGACTTAGGCCTGCAAACTCTATTTTAACCACTTTCATCCTAGCATAATTATGAGATTTAATTATGTCCTTGGTCCACATTCGACTATTGATTAAATAATTCATAATTATTTAATTAATTCATGTTCTTTTATTCTTCATGATTATTAAATAAATAAATTTCATTTATTTATTAAATACATCATTAATTGTCTAAGTCTTCCCTTAATTAAATAAATTTCTTAATTTATTTAATCAACCTTTTTCAGTCATTTCTTCTTGATTATTAAATAAATAAGTTTTATTTATTTATTTAATGTCACTAATTGTCATAATTAAATGAATTGATTAATTAATTTAATTAATTAATCTTATCTTCTAAATTAAATAATTATTATTAATTATTTAATTGTCATAAATTAATATTCATCTCATTTTAAATAAATAAAACTGTCATCACATTCTTAACTGACAGTCCATTTTGGTAAATAATCTGAAAATCGATTATTTATTATTTCACAAAATCCATATTTTGAATTAATTTAATTCAAATTGGCAACTTTCCTCCAAAAATCAAGTAATCATGCAGATTATTGATTTTTTAAATCTGATCTTCAGTCCAACTCTTATTTTCTTGATTTTTCAAATCTCACAAATCAGGTAGTCTTTATCTTCTTGATTTTTGAAAATCTTTATTTTCTAATTAATTACCTCATTTATTCTCCACCGACGATTCGATCTTCTTAGATGACATCTCGACCGCTCACTTAAGGATTTTTCCCTAACCCTGATTAGGGATTGTCAGATTTAATCTCGTCCTCTAATTTTAGGTCTCTGTCGAAAGTCGATCTCGTCCGTCCATTCAAAATGGCATATTTTGTTCTCATTTTTAGGGGACGCACTGACATACTTAGATATTTCATAGAGATTGTTGCATTTATTTATCTTATTCCACTTAGTCTTGACATATTTTAGGCATTAGGCATTTCGATCATATTGTCATAGGCATAGGCATTTTAGAAGAAAATCCTTCAAAGCTTGTGTAGGACTTTGTCAAGGATTGCTCGCACGTTCGATCTGAGGGCAACACAAACCAACAAGTTAGAAGGTGTAATGGAGATCAGCCATGGAGAATGAAAACATTGGGTGAGATTGTTCTATTTTATGTGTTTTCGTTTATTATTCCTTTGCACTTCATTATTTCTTTGGGTTTATGCTTTCAATTCATTTGATAAACTAAACTTAAAATTAACCCTTAGATACAAGGAATGACAAAGTTCATTGCATTTGCAGCCTAGAGAACAAGCCAAGGGGAATTGCGTTTTGGAATCTGGCTGCTTGATTAGCTTGCAAGGTGTTTGTCTTCCATGCTCCAATGGCTCTTCTTCCTTGTCATGTGTCTAGTTATTGTAAGGCCTCTCATTGCAAGTGACTAATACAACCTTAAATTGTTATATATTTCTCCTAAATAGATGGTTAGATATATTACGAATGATATGAAGGCGACTGTCTAACAATGACCTTATAGTTTATTTTTACTTTATGTTATATCATTGTTATTTTACTTAATGAAGATGTATGGGCATGCGAATTATAGTATGAGATTCAAACTTATAAGATGAATTTGAAATAAGATAATTGTTGTGTCGAATTGCATTGAAAGAGTAATTAGCTATGTAAATGGTTCGTGAATAAAGTTACAAAGATTTGGTTTGCAATTAATGTGGTTATTATTATATCTAACTGTGATTAATTATAATGTGCAGGAAATTAAGCGAGTCAATGTGGGATTAACGTTAAAGGAATCAAATATGCAAATAGGAGGTTGGATAAATATCGAAATCATATCAGATACATCTTGGGAAGTTCTAAGTGTAGCCCTATTTGACTTGGAAGGGTTTGAGGTTTGATTATTGATTGGGTGATCATGTTTGAGTAGAATCCAATTGTAGGTCATGTGATGTGAGTTTGGTTGGGGTTGGAACCCTTGGTCAGGATAAAAATTCGTATGGATTCTTTTGTGGGTTTTAAAAAGGGATTATTGAGTCAATTTCCTTGGTTTTTGAACAAGAATAGACCCCTAGGACCTATACCTATGGGTTTGGAACCTTTTTGACATGTGAACTTGTCCTTGGAGTGTGAAAAGACCCCTCAAAAGTCCACATTCATGAATGTGACGAATTCAAAAAGTGTTGGGGCTTGGGAAAAGTGACTTGTCACTCTCAACTTCCCACTCCCCAAAAGTTCTTGGAATTGGCACAAGACTCACACATGTGTGAGCACTTGTGGGAAAGAGTGTAGGTTTGGAGGATTCCTATATATCTCAAGAAGATGGAAGATTTGGGCATTGCCCACTTCTCCTTTTGGAGAACTTGTGAAGTGAAGAAAAGAAGGAGAGAGTCAAGAATGGAAGAATAGGAGTTCAAAGGAAAGCAGCTTGTAGAGAGATAAGTCTTTTCCCATTTCTTATTCTTAGTATTGGTAGAGATAGCTTGATCTATGCATTGAATCATAAGTAAGATTGTTTAAGGGATATATCAGAGTAATGTGTTGTATAATGAGCAAGCTTGTTATAGCACTAAGCTCTCACCATTGAATTACAATGGTGTATAATGTATTTCTTGCTCGGGGGTATGGCTAGAGCCCACGAGGCTCCATGATGCCATTACGGTAGGGTGGAGAGCAAGACCTTATTCATGAATTTGTAAGTTGTTTGCTTCCCAAAATATTGTAAGTCTAAAAAGATGTGTTTCATAAATTCCAATGAAAGAAAGAAAGTATAAGTTTTATTCAATGGCATACAACTTGTGTTATTCAATGTGTAATATGATGTATAAAAGGTCTAGATATAAAATTCATATCTTATGGTCGATAGGAGTAGGAAATGCTCTATAACCTAAAATTAAAAGAAGCAAATGAAGCAAAGAGTGCCTTCGTTGGATATTGTGAGAAATGTAATGTAAATTGAAATGATTAACCAATTTTCTATTTTATGTTGAAACTTATATTATATATATGAATACCTTCATAACGATAAATGTAGGCAATCCCTGTCTATGAAGCTTGTTGTGAAGTAAGACATAAGTACATCGAAAGAGAGTTGTTAGTTTGTCATAATCGAAATAATATAAATCTTCTTGTGGTAAATCCCTTTGGTAAATTTTATTCTAGAAGATAAACCAGAAAGGTTAAAGGTCTATTCATTGCTCATCCATTGTAGAAAAAAATCAAGCATTTTAAGAAAATATACTCTGTTTTAGATTTACACCTGTGGAAGGATGCAACCCGTTATGATATATATATATATATAAAGAAATAAAGAAATAGTGTGAAAGGATAATGTATTTGTAAGCACAGTTTTGAGAATTTAGGCGTATGTATTAACAGTAGAAGGGTTATGCTTGTGAGTATTAGAAAGAGGAATGGAATAAAGAAAAAAAATGTTCATTTCATAGATCAGGGCAAGACATCTTAAGCCGTTGTTATGTGTCTATTCTAATGCCTGTAATGAAAAAAAAAAAAAAAAAAAACAGAACATAGTGTTACTCTTGTATTTAGGGGCTATGTAACTAGTCGGAGAAGGAATGTATGTTGATGGGTTACCCTTAAAGAAAATTGTTAAATAAATGCTTCAAATCACGTCAAAACCTTGTGGTCTCATGAAAAGGCACTTGTTTTAGTTTTAATGCCTATAGAATATGAAAAGAGAAAATAAAAATGCGTCTTGCAGTCACCACTAAGAGGCCCAGCGCCCTCCCATGTGCTCTGCTGATAATGTCAAACCAAAAGAAACAGAAAAATAAAATAAAAACAAGATATCATATAATGGTTGCTTTTATGCAAATAGGAATAAAGAAATGCGTTCATATTTGTGTCAAGATGTAGAATAGATGCATGCTACCACAAAAGAGATTCAATGCATGTGCTGTGCAATCTGTTGCTCCAGTCCCTATTTGTGCCTGTGGCACCCTATCCGCCTTCCTATTGATCCAGCTTGGTATTTTGCTTGATTGTCTTATCACATCGGGCCATGCTTAGTAAATCGAGTCTAGGCATCACATTTGGAATCGGTCTGGGAAATAATGTAAGCTATTGCGGAATGTGGAAAATATCTGACACTCTTTGAAATATTAATTACTTGTTAGCGAATAGTTGGAATTACGTGAAGACCAGGAAAGTCGAGTATTGGCCACAATAAAGCCTCTTCAATGTTCTAGGGAAGTGGTCCAGCTGTGTGCAGTAGTCGTGCAATTTTGGGACACCATGTTTCGTAGTGCATGAAGCCATGAGTGGGGTTTCTTGAAGAAATGTTAACTTTTAAAAGACGTCAAGTGTTCGCTATTGCATTCCAGCTGCTGTTATCCCCGCCATTATTATTACCTTTGGCTATTCGTATGCTTATCATATCAGCCTTATGAGTTAGGCGCCTAGATTTAGTTTGAAAACTACTTTCCCCTCTTCGTTAAAATAATATCATTTCTAATTTCTTGAATAGATCACTTCCATTGTATTGCTTATGTTTATCTATACTTTACTTTATCAAGAGAATTACTAGCATAGTATTATTCTCATTGTTTTGGGGTTGTTGTGTTCCGTAGAAAAATATACTGAATTGGTTGTGAGCCCAATAAGCTGTGTTCTCATTATTGGTGCAGCGATAATGAGAACAGAATATTAACCCACCGTTTATAAATACACGACACCTCATTTAAATGGAACATATAATCGTATTTGTTTTTTTTACTTGGAGTATAAAATTTCTTATCAAGAATCGCATGAGTAGGTGTGGAGTGAGTAAATAAGATTGGTGAACATGTTTTAACTCATGTTTGTCATGTAGGAGATGGAATGAAAATTAAATTCAGTAATCAATTGTTACCGTGAAGTTAGGTGATGATATGAAAAGGGTCATAAGATTTAATACAATAATTTTTATACGGAAATACCTGTTTATGTGATTTTACTCGTTAAGTTTTTTTTTAGGCGAAGGTAGTTATCTAGTGAGGTGAATATTGTGATTATTGTTTACTTGGTAAAATAAATAACATGGTTACCTTGCGTAGTAAATAGTGATGATATGGCTGCTAAGAGGAACATAAATATAAATAATAATGACAATATTATTATTGAATATTGAACATTGTTTCTAGAGTTAATTCTTAGGATCATGATTAATACTAACATTACAATTATTGAAATTCTTGTGATAAATAGTTTACTTCTCTCCTAGTGAAATTTTATATGGTAAAAATAATAATCAAATTATAATACGTAAATCTGAAATTTAAGAACATGTATTATTACTTATGTTGCATTAAATATTAAGGAGGAAGTATTAAGTAAAATAATAATAATAATAATAATAATAATAAAATGATATTATGAAAAATATTAATAAAAAAAGGGGGTAAGTATGATGATGGAAGTATTTTATTTAATATAACCATCAATGATGGTAACCTTATTGCTATTATTATATTAATATAGTTTTGTCAAAAGTAACATCAAGTGTTTTTTTTGTTACCATAACAACTATTTAGTTACCATAACAATTATTCAAACGATAAATTGGGTTATTATTTGTATTACGGTAAATTTAAATATTACCATATAAATTACTCAAATGGTAAATTTAAATAATTTCCTTCTTATGTAATAGTTACTTAACTTTTCAAACGGTAAATTTAATTATTATTATTTTTCTACCATATAATTACTTAAATGGTAGATTTAAAATACTTTTTTTTGTTATGTAATATAACTGCTCAAATGATAATTTTAGTATTATTATTATTTTACCATATAATTACTTAAATGGTAGATTTAAAATATATTTTTTTGTTATGTAATATAACTACTCAAATGATAATTTTAGATAATTATTAGAATTACTATTGTGAATAGCATTGGAATCTATGGCATAAACAATTATTATAATAGATAGACATTGAATTGATGATGTTTGAATAGTGGCTATAAAAGAGAATTGTAGATTATAAAATAATACTCATATTTCCAAATAATGATGAAATTAATAAATACTTAGTGGTACTATTTTTTTGAATTAACCTATTAGTGGATGGCTAGTGGTTACCCAAGGAAGACCTTTAATTCTTGCATTGACTAAAATTGCCACCCTATCTTTTTGGGGTCATAAAAGTTAATTGTTGTTAAACCTAAATTGTTCAACTAAGTAAATTGAGGATGTACAACTCTTACCACGTTTATTGTTAGGTCTTAAACTCTTAATGAGTGTTAATTTGCTTAATTAGTAGATAAAAAAAAATTATGTGAGTTTTCTTGTTGAAAATTTTCAGGCATGACAGTTATGCTTTTCTAAGTTAGGGTTTCTGGGGATAATCTTGGCTGTTGATCTCAGATCAATCTGGGTCGTTGCTTTGTAATTGGGGTGCCTATATAAATCCTTCTCATTTCATTTGTTCAGAGAGACTTGTGAAATTGTTGCTAGAACGCTATCAAAATAATAATTAGACTCATTGATGAGCATTTGTTAGTTTGAAAGTCAGTATGGTTTCATATTTCTCAATAGAATAGATTTGTTTTATTCAATT
Source organism: Sequoia sempervirens (assembly GCA_007258455.2). NCBI lineage: Eukaryota > Viridiplantae > Streptophyta > Pinopsida > Cupressales > Cupressaceae > Sequoia > Sequoia sempervirens. The sequence continues at coordinate 8,499 of VDFB02179401.1, forward strand.
TTAAATGAATGAAGGATTGATAGTGTTGGTAATGATGAAGTTAGTTCATACATTTTTTAAATTGAATGATTTTTATTTTGATGTGTAAGGTTAGTTTGAAATTTCAAATTGCTAAACTTAAACTCTATTACTTATGTTCATTGTTCAAATTGAAGATGGCCTTGAGTAATAGGATATCATTTGTGAATCCCTTTGAAGATTGCACCATCTTTGTCTAGTTGTTGTATTTGGAAAAACAAAGATAGGTTTTGATTTCGTCGTCCAACACTTGTCTCTTGAGTTCCTAGGAATAGTTTAGAATTAGCCTAGCCTCTAAAACCCTTATCCTTTTCTATTTTATTTTCAAAATTGTCAGTAGTAAGATCTCAACACTCATAGAAAATAGTATCTGTATTCCAAAGTGTTGAAAATTTGTTGCTAAAGTCTTAAAGGAAGAAGGATTGAATCAATAAATAGAGCGTAAGTCCCCCTTGCAATACCAACAAAACATAGTAAAACCAACTGAGACTATCCTATATGCACCAGGAACCTTTGAGTCTACTTTGTGATCACTTAACTTAGCACATTGGAAACTTTGTTCAAGAGAGAATAGGATATTTCATTGGGCATTTTATTCTAATGTTGGTTGAGGTCACAAAACCCGCATCAACACGACAAAACATTGTTGTGGTGTGTGATGAAGACGAAGAAGAGGACGAAGATGCTGATGGTGCCGTGGAGGTTGTAGAGGTTGGCATTGGTGATGAAGCAGAGGTCTTTGTGGGAGGAGATGTGCTCTCCCAAACCCTGGTTGGTTCCTCTAGTGGGTTTGTTGGTAGCAGAGGAGACTCTGTTTTTGGTGATGAGGGTTTGGGTGCAAGCTTTGATGGCTCTGATGTGGAAGTTGAAGATGTGGGTTTCCAAACTCATGAGGGATGGGAGATGGAAAACGCTGATGTTTTAGATGAGGATTTGCGCACCCTTGAAGAAATTTTTTCCCCTTTTTCCTATGATGGATCTGGCTTGGATACTGGGTTTGAGTATGATCTTCCTGATGAGGAAGAGGAGTTCCTACTTGATATTCTCTTAGAAGCTTGTAGGAAGTTGCAGGGCTGTGAGGATGTAGGGAAGAATGTGGAGGAGTCTCATTATCCTTTTTTCTAGGATACGTAAGGGTTTCCTTACTCAAAATGCTCCTATTCTCTAGGATTGTTTGTTGTAGAGCACTTATGGAGTGGAGGATCCCACTCTTGCTGCTCCTGTTTCCCCTTATATGAGTGGGGAGGTTGCTTGTAGCTTGCAAAAGAATGAAAGCTTGGTTTGTGTTGGTACTGGAGCTTAGGGGTGGGCGGTTGCTTCTCCTGCTAGAGGTTGTTTCTCCTGGGGCTTCAACCCCTTCTCCTATGGTGGTTGTTCCTACTCCCAAACCTACGATGGGTCTTAAAAATGGATTTTTTCTCCCTGCAATTGAAGAGGGGGATGCTATTTCTCCTCCTCTTTTTGAAGCTCATGCTGGTTCCCCCTTGACCCCTTTGGTTTTTGAGCCTCCAACTGATGGGTTTGCTAGTGTGGTTGAGAGTTTGTGCAAGACTGCTTCTGCTTCTTCTACTGTTACCTCCCCCGCTTTGGAGGAGTTTTACGCTAGGGAGGTATGTGACTTGTCTAATCAACATTTAGAGATTGATTGTAAAGTTACAAATGAGTCTTTGGACTGGCTTAAGACCTCGTTGGTTGGGAGATTCTGTGGTAATCATCCTACTATCTATGCTGTTAGAAGATGGGCTCTTTGGGTTTGGAAGATTAGAGTTGAGGTTACTGCATTGTGTAATAATTTCTTTCTGTTTTCTTGTCCCCATGGTGAAGATTGTTCTAGGGTCCTTCGTGAGGGCCCTTGGTTTCTTGGCTCGAATGGCCTTTGTCTCCAAATGTGGTTACCTGGTTTCAACCCAATGATAGACACTTTTAAGTTTCCTATTTGGGTTGTCAGGACTGCCTTTGGAGTTTTGGAATGAATAGATTTTCATGTGTATTGCTAATTCATTTGGTCAATATTGTACCACGGATAAGGTCACCAAATCAATGAAGCGTCTATTGGTTGCTATATTTTGTATGTTAGTGGAGAATAACTGTATTCTTCCCACTAAGATTACTTTATCTTCTAAATCTGGTAAGTGGGTGCAACAAGTTGATTATGAAGACTCTAATTATTTGTCTTTCTTGTGGTAAAGTGGGTCATGCCTCCTTTACTTGCTTGAAGAAGAAGAAACAACACACTGTTTGGAAGAAAAAGGAAAATGTGACAAATGTTGTGGAAGACTCCACTATATGTCAAGAGATTCAGAATGATGTTGTTGATGATCCCTCTAAGTTGGACCCCTTTGTTGATTCTTTGGGCTTGGTTGATTCTAATGGTGGTCTTGTTTCCTCCCCTTGTAACAAAAAGTTGAAAAGATTGGTGGAGAGGAATCCCTATATTACAATTCAACAAAAATCTTTGGAACAATTCTTTAAACCACTTTGACTTAGTTTTGTGGGGTGGTATCCCTTGCCGTGTTTCGCTCTGTTTTTTGGTTGTCTTTTTGGCTGTGCCTTTTGGGATGTCTCATCTGATGGTTGTTCTTTGTCCTGCTGGCCTTATTGTTGAATCTTTCTTGATGTTAAAGGAACTAGGGCCCTTTCAAAATCCCTGCTTATCTAATCAATGTAATTTGTGTAATTAAAATTTAGAAAAAAAAAAATTGGAGGCAAATGTCTAAAAAGAGGGAAATAAATTTGCCCAGCCATACACCATCAATATAATCTGATGAATCTTTCATCGGCAAGAATTTGAAGACAAGTTCGAATTCCTTTTGGTTACTTGGTACTGAACCTGTATTCCCAAATCGCAAGGATGATTAAACATCAGAAATATCAATCTTTCAGCAGGCCCTTGCTATGTAAACTGCTTGGATATTGGGGAAAACCAGAAAGTCCACCTGGATAATATAATCACTGAAAAATACAAGCTCGAAGCCCACAGGCATATCTTACATACAGACTGGTACCACGCTCTATAGTACAACTCAGACCATTAAAATGGGGATACAAATACTTCATCAACTCCTCATGGAAAATCGGAAATGACCATGAAAATAGGAAGATGGAATAATCATTCGAAACCAAATGTAGCAACCTGCAGGATCATAGATATATAGTATGAACACCAAAACACAGATAACAAATAGGTATGACATGAGGCAAAAATCAAGCATAGAAATTTTATGGTTTATTGGGGTTGAAAGAAACAAGGTGTTTCAAGGCTACAAAAGGTTGTTCACTGACTTCCTTGCATCACCTTTTCCATTGTTCAATATAATGTTGCCTTGCAGGTGCATAGGAAGAACAGTGATGTCAAATAGTGTAATGTCAAATATGTTCTTTGTCTTGAGATATCTATTTTTGGCATTGTCTTTTGGCTATGTATTTGTGATGTCTAAGTTGTACTTGTGTATGTTGTCTTGAGTGCTTATTGGTGTTTCAGCTTCACCATTTTCATTATTAAAATATTGTTGTGAGTTATTGTATACATCGAAGATGTGAGAATCCTATGCATGAATTTCCATAATGATGTTAAGATTATGTGGTATATATTGAGATGCATATATTCTGTTTCTAGGACTAAATTATCATGGTGTTTTATCTCATTGCTATTTGTATAGACATCTGATTTATATATATGATTATTTAATAATTTTGGCATCTTGTATTTTACCTCTACACATGTACATGCTTACATATAGGGATGATATTATCAATATGTTGGTATACTAGATAATTATTGATTATCATATTTCCATGGTTATATATGATGGAGATGGCATAGTATCTCGTTGGATAATTGTGCATTGCTTCGACTATCATGTATGTAGCAAGTATTCTTGACGTGCGTTTTGAGTATGCAAGTACATGGTTATTTCTCCTCTTGAATATGTAGGTTTGAGTTATTTCCCAATGATAGTTAAATTAGAGATGTCACTTTGGGTTAATGTGTTTGGTATCCTCTATCACACTTGATTCAAGTGCAAGATGAGTCCTTTCTCCTGTGGTTAGTTGGATCCAAATTGGTGGCTATTTAAGGATCCACATATGAAAAAATCTATAGATGTGTAATTGAAATTGTGGTTGTTTAATTCTCGTTTGCATTTACTTATATTTTAAAGGTGAAAGTATTGCATTTTAAAATGATGTTTGATGTGTTAGGAAATTTGGAAAATTGAAATGAAAAAGAGGAAAAATGCTAAGTCAAATGTTTGAGGAATTATATTGATTTTATTGAAATTAATTATTTGGTGTATTGAGTTGAATGAGTTTTAATTTTGTAAGGTAAATGATAGCCAATCATTGGAAATGATTAAATTGGCTCAAGGGTCTTAAGTTAATAAATGATGTTTTATTTTAATTTTATGTTGGAAAAATAGGATAAAAATAAAAAACAAAAAGGGAAATGGACATAAAAAAACACTTGTCATTTTTATTTATTATGCATTATTGGAATGAGTTTTTCTCAACAACCCTTTCCCTCTCAAAATTGAAATTGGTTGGATTTACTTGCCTTTAAATGGTGTGAGCTTGGAATTTGGATTGAAAGGAAACCATCTAAGTGAATTTTGGATTGGTCTTTCACAATTTAATTTAATTGAAAGAAATTTGGGAATTGTGTGAGCTCCACACTTGAGGTAATCCTCTCTATTCTTCCTAATTTTGTGCTCTCTTGGCTTATGTCTGCCATGCTAATCCTTATGGTAGCATAAGGCTTCCATTATAGAGTGATTTTCATGTAATTTTTATGATTTAAATTATTGTTTTAAAATTTTGAAAAATGTTCATTTTAAGGTTATGGCAATTTTTTTTTAAATGTAGTAAATGAGAATTTTACTTCAAACGTGTGTTGTTCACATGTGAATCAAAAGGGTATAATTAATTTTTGGAAACTTAGATTTTGAAAATTTAAGTATTCGACAAAGGAGAATTTGGGAAAATTATGGGTTTTGCATTGAAAATATTTATAAAAACTGGAATTTGAAAACTTCATTTGATTGAATTATTTTGTGGGATATAGTATCCAAAATGTTTTCATAGTTTGTATCCTTTGAACTCATTGCCTCTAGATTTTCTTTTATGGGTTTTGCCATTCCTTCAATGGTGGATTTTGATATTTTAAGATTTTCGTTACAAAAATAAAATTTATTTTTTTAAATTGGAATGATTTTGACTGATTTGGAATTGGAGGAAACACCTCTCATTAATTTTTTGACAAGAATATTTTAATATTATGTTCACAATTTATCCCACTTTTTGTGCATTATTTTCCATGCCACACTCAAATAGTGTTTTGACATGTTGCACTTAGGATTTGAGTGTCTAGGGGGTAGAAAGGAGTTGGTTGGTGTTACATAGCTATTTCCCCATGTTGTGACGTGTATTGGTACTTGAGTTTGCAAAACCATATGTTTATGTTATTGTGCTTACTCTCCTTGCCCACCCTTGGGACTCTCATCCTTCTGGCCATTGGATTTTATATGCAATAAGGGACCCATCTCTGGCCATGTGTATTTGATTGGTTTAGATTTTGGTGGCTCATGCTCATACTTGTGTTGTTGCTTATTGTTGGGTCGTGTATTCCATGTGACGTGGACTCTCTTTCTCTAATGCTTATTGCGATGACCACCCTTGAGTGTGTTCATGCCTCAATTGGTTGATTGTTCTTATTAGTATGTATTCCATGTGGAATTATCCTTTGTGACTTAATGAATGTAATGGATTTTGTTATGATTGTGTTATTGGTTGGCATGCAGAAGTGTGTGTGCTTGTGCCCAAGTGACTATCTCCTAGCACAATAGGGTAGACCAATAGGTGCGATATGGTTTGATGGTGTGAAGTCATCATTGGATACTCGTAGGTTCTTGGAGGATCTTGGAAGGATGTGCAAGAAGGAGCCTTCAACTCCTTGCCTTCAATTTCATCTTAATGAGAGTATGTCATAAACTATATATTTTGATACTTTTTGAGTCATTTTATATAATTATATTATTATATTGAGACCTCCTCAGTGGATGGATTGTAATCCACCTACATAAGTGGTGATGGTGTGACTATTATTTTTATTGTGTCTTAATATTGGTGTCAAACATTCATGTCATTTTATATGTTTTTCATTTTTAATAGTAATGTTGGTTAAAATGAACCTAGAGAATTATTGGGTTTACGTTTAAAAAGAGCATAATGTGATAGAAAACATTCAATTATGTTATCATTTGAGTGTATGTTATTTTCACTCTATTAGTATTGAGTTTGTGTGAGTGAATTGCCTCAATGAGGTGTCTTTTTGGGTTCTCCTCATGGTTAGAGGGCAGGTGGGAGTATTGAAAATGTTCCCCTTCATTCCTCATGTCATTGGACTCATTCTGGAGTCCCTTGTAGACATCCAACCCTTGGGAAGTGTCTCCTTTGTTTGTTGTGTGTTGCAGTTTGAGTGTAGTTTTCCCTTTTGGTCTCTAGATCATTTTGGAGTCCATTTATGTTGAATTATTTCTTTTGTGAATCTTGGGCATGGTCCTTGGGTATGCAACCTTGAAATGGCCATCCATTAAGTCTTTAGACAAGACTACTACACGAGTTTAGGACTACAATGCAAAAGTAGGACTCCAATGCATGTTATGAACTCTAATGCATTTGAAGGGCTCAAGTGCATCATGCTAGTGTCCCTTTAGCACATCACTATCCTTTTTAGGTGTTGTAGTCTTTTGGCACACTGTAGTCCCCCATTTTGCTAGACAATGGGTATTTCTAGGTATTTATCAGGGAAACTTTATGTACAAAATTTGTTCACAAAAACCTTGTGAGTATTCCCATGTCACCACTTAGTTGATAGTTGTCACTTTTTAGAATTTATTCCATATTTTGCATTGTGAAACATGTCTTTGCACGAAAGTGACTTGTTGTCATTCTAGTTGTTGGAAGGCTTGTACTTCATAGTAGTGTAGCCTCTTGTGAAGGTTTTCCCTTGTGTTCAAGATTCTTTGTGTTTCCATGGAGTGGATTGGATGTGGTTTTAGCCCTCATTCTACCTCATGTTCAGGAAACCATTGGTTATTCTATCTCTCAATGGCTTTTCCTCTTGCTTGGGTTTACCTTAGTGTTGTGAGTGTCATCAATTGTGTGTATGAGATGGATTCAAGGTAGATGATTCCATCATCCTACTCTTGTGTTGAGTGTGTGAGAGAACACAATCGTGGTTTAGTACCCTATCATTGTTGTGGTGAAATTTCTCTCTTTCTCACGGGTTCATTATGCTAGATTTATCACATGATTGTTTAGTCTTTCGCTTGTACCACCTTGCTTAGAGAAATGGCGAGGCTTTTGTTAGTCTCTCCCTTGTATTTTTATGTTGGTCATGAAACTTTTGTGCATATGTTAGTGTGTAGCGTGGCATGAAAATTTTGTATAGTGAATCCATGGATGAATCCATGTCTGTGTTAGTAATAAATTATAGATTGTGGGTCACAATTGATTGTGTAGAACTTAGTGCGCACTATAGGTGAGACACACATATATGCTAGAACATGTGGGATCTTAAGTGCTTAACCATAAATTATTGTAGATAGGTGGAGAATGGTTTACAATAGGATTACACCATTTTTTGAATGTGGATTGTTAGAATATATGTGATGAGTGAGTAGGCCCCCATAAGCCACACTCATCTTCACAACCTTCAAACAATCTGCATGCAATAATTTTTTGTTTGACTTATATCTTAGGTTAAGTTCAAGATATTTTATTTGAAAATGACAAAACAAATCTTACTATCCTGACGAATTGACAATACTCACAATGTATTATATTTTCCATAAACTTATCATCTATTTTCTTGTCACAATATATTACATTTAACAAAATTCTCTCATAAATTTGACTATCACAATGTAATTCATAAGAGATATATGAACTAAGTCCTTATTATCTTAACCACTATACAAACTCTAAGTTCATAATTATTATGTATTCATGCAAAGTCCAATAGTATGACAAACAACCTTATTGATTGCTAATAGTAAATAGAATTCCAAACCTAATCTTAGTCCTAAGGAATTTACATATATACATGAAATGTAAATATATGTCCAATATAGAGGAGAACGCACGAATTCAAGTTCTAAGGTTGGGTTTACTGTATAAGAATAAAGTGTTTTCTAATCAACATCTTATGTAGGAAAATATTGATAATGGAAAATATATAAATTATATCTAGACTACTAAATCATTCTCATGTTAAGACATTAACATCATCTTAATATGCTTTTATCCAATTCAATTTATACATGAGAGTTTACATTCTAGTTTTATTTTCCCTAATTCCCAATGCATCACAACATACTAATCAAGATATTTTTCACATTTGAAGGTGTTAAAACTTTATAACTCTTGGCTAGGCCATCTACAAGATAAACCCAACCATACTGGATTACAAGCATGGAGTGATTAAAGTATAAGTCAAAAAATACATAAATAAGAAATATTGAACTATTTTTTAAGTCTTCCATATATTAGATAATTTCCCTAGAAAGGCTAATAGCTTTAAGAACTTTCAATCTTTAACATTCTTTGAATACTACATCCTTCAATTGACACATATTCATTTACCAAATTGGCATAAAATTTGTGTATACCCTATACTCCAAGGTTTCTCTCAAGAGACAACAAGGAATCATAATCATACAGACGTTACCTATAGTCAAGACCATAATGTTTTCATTGAATACATATTATATATTACACTTTGATAGGGTTGGGGGATTCTAAACCCTCTTGTACAATACTATGGGCAATATTTAGGTTTTAAAAGACGAGTTTGGGGGGGTATTGAATTCCCTATTGCACCTTACAAAGAAAGCTTTATGGTGGTTAAGAAGATCAACTTGGAAGATAAAAAATATTTCACAAAATGAATATATACAAGATAAAATAATTCATACAACGTATTAAATATGCAAAAGAACCTTGCATCTAAAGGGATGAGGAGGTGAGAAGATAAGATTCAAAGTTTGACTACCTTTGGATAAGTGTAGAGACACATGGTGATTCCACATGATGTGAGATGAAAAATGAGATGTCTCACTAAGTGAACTTAAGAGTAGTGTGAATAAGGCAAACTAGGTACCAGGTAAAAGTAAGCTAGGTAGGTAATACCATTTTTCACACTAACACCCCCATAAGTGATGCTTAGTGAAAAAGCTAAATACTAAAAAAATGGGTTTTGACAACTAGGATTGATAAGTTACAAATGTACAAATCATAAGTCTCTTATAAATAGAGAAAAGGAGAAAACCTAGTAGGAACAAAACTTCTCTCTAAAAGAGAGAATGAGAAAGATAAAACCCCCTCAAAGATGTCTCGTGAAGATGAAGAACTTGTGAAGCAAGTAGTTGCAAACTCTATTGAAAAGAAGTGATGGTTTCTATTGGAATCAACAAACCTCCAATGCTTGTAGATCAACATAAGACATACAAAATATTACATGATTGACATCAAATAACTACTTAACCATAAATACATAGATGGCATGAAGGCACAAACATTCTATGAAGCTGAAGATGTAGATGGTACTATGATCAAGGAGCATAAAAACACTATACAAGTGACCTGTAATACATTGCTAAATGTGCATAGTGCTCTACATAAGTACCAAAATCTCACAAATATCGATTAGTTGAAAATGTAGAAGGTTTCTCCACTATATTGAAACCAAGGAAAAATTAGCATAACCATGTGATGATAGCCCCATAATGTTGAAAAGGGAGATGTATCGATAGATAAATTGAAGTGTGGCACATAAGTGTGTAAGATTGTAGAATGATATCAATGATGTACATACAACACTAAAAAGGGTGTGCAAAAATCAAGGAACACACGCATGAGGCGAGAATCACTAGTATTTGTTGTTGTCATGGAGGTACACTCACTTGGAAAAGTTGTGATGGAAAAAAACTAAGTCACTAAACAACTCTCTTTGGCACTTTATAACATAGTGCGAGTACAAAAGATGCACAATATATGTGCAAAATTATACCCTAAGGAACACAAATTAAATAAGCACTTTATATTAGTGCATTTACAAATAGATGTGTTTGTGGAGAGTTCTTACAAGTGTCTTAAAAATGATGATTAAGTTTTATGTCATGATGTGACCACAAGAAGACATAGTACCCCCCTCTCCTCCCCCCTCCCCCCAATTTTTTTTTTTTGGATACAATTTGTATAAATTGGAAGCTCAAATCAATCATTTATAACCCACTGGGATTTAATAAATTTTCAAAAAAATAGGATTTCCAAAGCAAAAAAAATTGTATACCATCTAATTCTTGTATTTTTTGATAATTTAAAAAGAAAGAAATTCTAATTTTTGACATTGTGGGAAAAAATTATGCCTTGTCAAGAAAAGTAAAAAAGAAGTAAATGTGGGTTTCAAAGGAAAATTTAGAAAAATAAAGCAATCTAGGGAAAATAAATTATATAATGATGAAGTGCTCAAAAAGATCTTTCTAGTGACTATTTGAAGTAAAAAATCTAACTTCATATGTTGAGGCTAGAGAAAGGTGAATGAAGGACTGAAGATCCTCCCAATCAATGTCCCAAAAAGAATAGGAACATGAAGAACATCACACAAGCACAAATAAGTTGTAAACAAATGTTGAATGAGGACTAATATAGTGTTGAAATGAAGAACCTCCTTTGAAACATATGATGATCAAGATCAAGAAGACAAGAATTTGCTTGAGTTCCCCCAACGACACTACTTGAATCAGATGGAAAACAAAGGCAAACATCTAGAAATCAAAGATACAAATGGAACATGTACTAATTGTTTGAAGAACACTGATCAAATAAAAATAGGTCACCTCCAAAAACATGAATGTAAGAGTGTCCACATGGTAGATCCTCCATCTCATTGAAATGTATGGGTAATCAACTATTGCATCTGCCTTGTACATAAGAACAAGAACTAGATACATAGATCACTCCAAAAAAACAAAAACAAAGAAGCATTAACACCAATAGTAGAAACCCCCCATAATGCGGAAAGGGAAAGCCAAGACAAGTCCACTGAAACTATGTGTCACCAATAAGTGCATGAAGGAGAACCAAGAACATTTGAACATACACAAGGGAGTACTTGCAAATAAAAGGGTGTGTAAATTAGGCACACATGCATGAGGCAATAATTACTTGGATTCAATGTTGTTGTGGAAGGAACACTCACTTGACAAAGGTGCGATGGAAAAATAAAGGCACTACAAAACCCTCTCATGACACTTTATAACATAGTGTGAGTACAAAAAAGGCACAAAAAATGTGTGAAATCCCCAAAAAGTATACACTAGAATGACACATTATCCCAATGCATCTACAAAAGAGAAATTGCATGCAAAAGATTCTCAAAATGTCCAAATAGGAAAAAATTCTAGAAATACATATTAAACTGGAAAAAGAAAGTCGTCCCACACAAACATAAAGTTTCCAAGAGCTAAAATGTCCAAGTAATCTTCTGGTATATGAAAACACAAAAAATGAATAAAATGTACCTAGAGAAAAATTTGGAAAAAAACATTGATTTTTGTGAAGAGTTGTGAAAGACTGTCCCAACACCATTGGAATCACAAAAAATGGAGAAATAGGTCAAAATTTGTGAGCTCAGGAGTGAAAAACACATGACTTTGACATACGATGAAATGTACCATCAACAAAAACTAAGAAGAAAACCAACACCATTGGATAGTGCTCAAAACCAACTTTCTGATGATATCTCGTTTTCTCAATTTCAATAATTGATCGAAAAGTTATCGTGATTTTCCCAATCTTGCTAAAATTACAAAAAAAAATCCCCAAGGGTTGGACATTGGTCGCCCATGCAACCCTGGGCGACAAGGGTTTAAAAAAAATTGAAAAAAAAATGCACAATACATGCACCAAAAATTTACTTAACTCAAAAAATTACAAAAAAAAATTAAGATTCCAAATTTTCTCTTGTAACCCTAGTTGAGAAAAAACTCAAAAATGGAGAAGGGGTTTGTTGAATCCATGCTTTGATACCATGTAAGAATTGTGAATAAACACGAGACACAAGATCAAACAATGAACAAAAACACATTCCACACAAAGAGAGTTACAAATAATGATTTGCTATATATCCTCAATAAGATAATACTTATAGAATGAACCTCAAGAGTCTTCAACGAGATCCATACTTAATACAATAAGGGTGAGTGTTTTACTCAAGCAACCCTAAATGATAAAGGGATTAGATCATGACAAGTGTCAAATCCTATGTGATGAGACATAATGATCTAATAAAAGCTCACTCTAGCTAACAAAAACAACACTATCGGGTTTAGCTTAAGAGTGTGAAACGAATTAGACTAATAATCAATTAAAGATTAATTAATTATTAGCTAATGCATGATTACTCTAGTTTATAAGGCATTAGGATTCTTATTATAAAAGACAATATTATGTAATTTTAAAAATTCAATTAATTTGTAAAAGTCATATATGTTAATGCCCACATTATTATTCAAGTCAGTAATTGCCCATCTATAAATGGTTAATTCACATAAAAGTACCATAAAATCTAACAAAAACCAGCTATATAGTAATCAAATTACTACAAAAGCTAAAAATGTAGATAATATTGACCCAACACAAATAATAAAGCAAAACAAAAAATCAATAACAATGTACTACACAAGGTCCACTTAACAATAAAATTTTATAATAAGAACCAAGGTTGAATTCAACAAAGTTTTTCAATGGATCATTGAAGAATAAATAAAAAAATCAACACCCTAAATGTTAAGATAAATTTTAAAATACAAGAATGAGGAATTTAATGATGGGAGACAAATTTCAATACAAAAATGAGGAATTCATATTGACTATAATCCTTAGTAGTTGTATTATGAAGTCAAATATTGAATTACTATTGACATTGCAAAATGAATTTTGGAAAAAATTAGAATGCATCTTCTGAAGTGAAAAACAACAATAAAAGATGTATACTTGAAATCAAAAAGTCTAAAATTGAGATCAAAACAAAAGAGATTTATAAAAAATTATATTACCCATAGATAAAAGAACAAAGTAAAGTAGGGAAATAATTGTTTGAAGAAAATATAAGCTATCAAAGACACTAAGAGAAAAGAAAAACCATATTTTAACAAAATTATCATGTAAATTAAGTATAATGAGCAAAGTTTGAGAAAGGAGTTAAAAGACATTAGAATTATATAAAATTAAAAATTTAATCAATAATCTAATGTGTAATCAACATAAGAAAGATAATAGCGTAGTCAAAGGTATTTGTATCAAAATTCATGTTATTATTAAAGTCTAGGTTTGAGTTAGTGAAATAAAGAACTCATAATAATGGAATAAAATATCAATATAAGAATGATGAATTGATATTGATCAAATAATTAATAGTTACTAACCATGTGAAATGTTGAATTTGTATTAATGTTGCAAAATGCTTCTTTTTTGTCAAAAAAGTGAAAACATACCTTATAAAGCGTAAAACATCAATAAGAGATGCATATTTTAATTTAAAAAGTACAAACTTGAGATCAAGAGTAAAGGAGGCTCCAAAATATTATTTTGGTAATAAAGAAAAATAATAAAAAGTGAAGTGGAGAAAATATTATTCAAAAAAATGGAAGCAACCAAAGATGCCAAGAGAAAAATTAAAAAATATATTTTAATAAACTTTTCATGTAGATTATAAAAAACAAGGTTTGAAAAAGAAAGAACAAAGTATTGTGATTGATATTGAAATTTAAAAAACAATCAAATAATCTTGTGTCTAATCAAAATAAGGAAGACACTAGCTTAGTCAAAAGAACTTGTATCAACATGCAAGATACTACTAAATGTTAGGTATGAGTTGGTGAAATATATACAAATGTCACAATTACCATAAAATCTACATCCAACAAGGTAATTATTTATAAATAAAAAATGTTATGTAACAAAGATAAATTAATTTAGGTCAACCCAACCATAAATAATGGAGCCAAATAACAAATTTATGACAATATATTTAAAAAACGGCATGTGAGATTGACTACAATAAAGATGCATTTTTAAATTATTGAGTGGCCTAGCTTGGATTGCATGTTATTTTTAGTGTATTTATGTTGTCCTTATCATACATGTTTCAAAATACACCTTTGTGCAAGAGTCACATTTATTATGAACACTTTTAAGTTTTCTCTCACCTCAAGCCATTTTTTAAAATATAAATGGTCTCCATCCTTAGTGGCTTGATAGTCGGTGCTAGGGTGGTTGAATTGGACATGAAAAATAATAGCACCAAAACACACTCTCAAATTCATTCTAAATATATTCATGGGATAAATCATCTTCGCTTTGTGTTTTATCTATTAAGGATTTTGATAATGCTTGTAAATAGATGGAGAATGTAACCCTTTTTGGGTACTTTATGGGTAGAATCCCTTCATAAAGCACAATAAAGAATTGAGTCAACTCGACATGGGTCCCTAATGGGGTGCATGTGTTATGATCTTAATATGATATATTCTTAAGGATAAGCACTTGGGGCATGCTTAACCCTAACATAAATATTAGTTAACACACTAATATTCCTATTGCTAATATATTGGAAGAAACAATCTAAATGTGTCTTTAGGGTGAAACAAGTAGAACTCAAGACATTTGGTGTCATTTAAATGTGTTAAGATAGACCCTAAGAAGAGAGGATTTTTGTGTCTAACAAGATATTATAGAATATTTGTTCATACCTATTATCCTATAAAAAAAAAAAATCTTTTTGGAAGGTATTAAAGTGAATATCCAAAAATTTGTGGTAGAATGTTTGATATGCCAACAAAATAAAAGAGAAATAATAAAGACTCTAGGCCTCTTACAAAAATTAGGCATTCCAATACAACACTAGGAAAAAATATTAATGGAATTCATTATGGGGTTGTCAAAGATAAATAATATCGATGTAATCTCGCTTTTTGTGGATAAAATAATTAAGAATGCATATATGTGTGGACTCTCTCATCTATTTTCCACTAATATTATGGAAAAAATATTCATACAAAATATACAAAAAATTCATGAAATTTCTAAAATTAGATTGGAAAATAGAGCCACCTCAAAATTCCTAATCAAGTGGAAGAATTTCCTAGTTGAAGATGCAACATGGAATGATGAACAATTCATATGAAAGATTTTAGAGCTGCTAAGCATTGAGGGCAATGGTTTTCTGAAGGGGAAGGGAATGTTATGATCCTAATATGATATATTTATAAGTATATATTGTTGTTCAGAGTATCATCTAACACTACATAATCATTTTCTTTCTTCTCATGCTACTGCAATTGATCTTTGTACAACACTTTCTCATTGAATATGACATCCCTGCTTCTCACAATTTTTTGATTTTCAGAATCCCAAAGCCTATAACCAAATTCATCAATGCCATATCCAACAAATATACATTTCTTTGATTTTGCATCCAACTTGGTTCTATTTTCAGAATCTACATGTGCAAATGCTTCACAATTGAAGGTCTTGAGAAAAGAATAACTCACCTTCTTACCTATCCATGCTTCCTCTAGAATACCACAACCCAAGGGAACTGAAGGACCTCTATTAATTAAATAAACAATAGTATTTACAACCTCTTCCCACATGTTTAAAGGCAACCCAACATGCAATCTCATAGTCCGTGCACACTCTATTATTGTTCTATTCATGCGCTCAACCACTCCATTTTCTTGTGGAGTCTTTGGCACCGTTTTTTGCCTACGAATACCATTTGAGGAACAATAATCTTCAAAATATTTGCTGCAATACTCACCACCATTATTAGATCTGAGAAATTTTAACTTTTTACCTGTCTCATTCTCAACCAAGCTTCTCCATTTCTTAAAAGTTTCAAATACATTAGATTTCTGCCTAAGGAAATAAATCCATACCTTCCTTGTTGCATCATCAATAAAAGTGGCATAGTACCAAGAGCCACTGAGAAAAGATACTTGAGCTGGTCCCCATACATCTGTATGCATAAGCTCCAATTTTTCATCTTTCTTTTGCTTCCCATCCTTGAGAAAACTAACTCTCTTTTATTTGCCATACACACAACTTTCACAGAAATCCATATTAACATTTTTTAGACTTGGTAAAACATTCTCTGGATGAAGTAATTTCATACCTTTTGTATTCATTTGCCCAAGTCTATTATGCCGCAGTGTTGATTCAGAATCCATAGCAACTGTCTATTTTTCTGCCTGCTGAACTGCAACAACTATTCCTGAACATTGATTTTTATCTGCAATAGCTAAAGTAGAAGGAACAATATGACCTGTACAAAGATATAAGGTGCCTACTTTCACACCTTTTGCTACCACTAAGGCACCTTTTGTAACCTTCCATTTTTTTATCACTAAATGTAACAACACAACCTTCATCATCTAGTTGCCATACTGAAATTAATTTTTTTTTTAACTTTGGAACGTGCCTTACCTCATGTAGTAGCCATTGATTCCCATTCTGCAACTTAATCTTAATTCTTCCCTTTCCAACAATCTGATAGGGTTCGTTATCTCCCAAATAAACCAGCCCAAAATCCCCTTGGACGTAATCAAGAAAATAACTTCTATGGGGCGTAGCATGAAATGAAGCCCCTGAATCTAACACCCAAGAATCATCAGCATTATCAAGGGAAAGAATCAAAGCATCCTCATCAGATTTATTACTTACCACATTTTCCTCTTTATTGCCTTCCTTTTTGTCTCTTTTATTTTTCCAAGACCGACAATCTTTCTTTAAATGACTCAACTTACCATAGTACCAAAAATCCCTCTTGTCTCTAGATTGGGACCTTTTGTCCTTTGATTTTCCTTGTGACTTCCCACGACTACTGAAAATATGTTATACTTCTGTGAATCCTTGCATGCAAGGATACTCAATAATGAGTCCTTGCAAATCAATTCACAACTCTCTATCCGAGAAGAGTGGATTGATATTGTGGCCCCTCAACCCCCTAGTACCCCTGCAGAATACAGTCTCTCGAACAGAGATTCAAAGAGGAGAAGCAAGAATGCCAATCTCCATGAATCCTGTTCTTGCAATGCAACAATGAAAACTAATCTAAATGGCTGTAAAATGCAATAAACCAAACTAATTTATTGAAATGAAAATTAATCTACATGCAATGTCATAAATGAATTATTTTGCAAATTAATCTACTATGAAGATTAAGCTAAAATGTAATATTAAACTATATGCTCTAAAAATAAGATGCTTATATAATCAAACTGATGTAATCTCAAATGATAAAATTCATATTTGTAGCATAAGTCTGATGTAAAAATTCGTGATTCTTTCTCTTTGAAATGAGAATGAGAGGGCTCATTTTATAGGCAAAAGTGGAATTGAAGGTAAATTCAGAAGCAATGTGGGATAAATAGAAAAATAGAAACAAATCTTGATTGGAATTCTTTTTTTAGTTTATTTCCCTTTTAACTGATTTGTTTCCCTTTTTTTCATCACAAGATATTCTTGAGAGGATATTTCATTTATTTTATTTAATTTAAGATGATAATATCTCTTTTAATAAAATAAAATAAGATTATGTAATTTAGAAATGAATATTAATAAAATAAAATAAAATTATTTAATTAAAAATAGATTTAATTAAATAGCATCATTTTATTTAAGTAATATTAACTTCAATTAAATAACATTATTTTATTTATTAAAAGGGATTTATTTCTTTTGATTAAATAAAATTAATGAAGCATTCAAACCTTAGGGAAAATTGAAACATTTGAAATAGTTATGAATTGATTAAGAAATTTGATTTGAAAATGTGACAATCATTGATTCAGAAAGTTGATGTTGACAAATTAAATAAATGGGGCCCAAAGTCTAGGTGACCATTTTAGGTTGCATACATTTGCCCCTCTTTGACTAATGTGAGGTCGACTCGGGATCACATGCAGTCAAAGAATGAAGTTGCAATGTGAGATCGATTTGGGATCACAAAACAACTCAGATGTGAGGTCGACTCGGGATCACATCTGGACAAACATAAATAAAAGGCCTTTGAACATGAGGTCGTTGGGATCACATCCAAAGTGAGAGATAAGAATCTCAAGCAAGGTTGCCCCAAGAGAAGCAATTGATAAATTGATAAAGTTGAATCAAGGATTGAAGTTTGATAGGTCTGCCCCGGTGATCGAAATCGAAATGAGATAGAGGAGAAATAATAAATTGAAAAATTTGATCAAATCAAACAAAAGATAAGGTTCTGATGTAAGATGAAAAATATAAGAATCACGTAACCCGTAGGATCAAGAAGCAAGAAAATTATGCCCTAAGGTTGAATTAGAAGAAAAGAAGGGTGAAATTGAATGGAAGATAGAAGTTTGGAAGAAATGGAAAGAAATGGAAAGAAGGAAGAGAATCTGCCTCAATAAAGAGGATGCATCAAAATCAATCAACTATTTAAGATAGGGAATTTTGATTGAGATCACGAAAGAAGATAAGGAAATGAAGAACGTGATCACAGTTGATGAAAAATCCACAAGAAAGATGAAGGAAACCCTCTCAAACCCATAATATAGCCTAAAAGTGCAAATTAACATGAAGTCTAAATAATGCAAGCTACATGAAAATGCAAAGGTGTACTTGCAATAGGGTAACATAGGTTTTTTGTGTGTTCATCATTCATTAGAGAATGTAAGAGACGTAATCTCTAATTTGCCAATCTCAAGCAAAATCGCTTATGAGATCAAGGATCACTAATTCAAAAGGTCAAGGACACATAAACCCTAAATACAGAACAGGTCTCTAAAACTGGGACAAGTCACCTAATCAAAGAACTCAGTATTTTAGTTTGTTGTTTGTTTGCAAAGATTAAGCAAGTATATCCACAGATTTTGATCAAGCACATAGGTTTCAATCAGACAAGTTGTGATACAAAAAGTAGTCAATAACAGATCTATCAAGGACAAAGCAACTTGATAGTATCGGGGGAGTCTTGTTTGAAGATGTTTGGACAATGTTTTAAGACTCAAAAACAAACACATAGCTATCCCTACCAGCAAAGCAGAAAATGCGTGAGAAGTCAAACCTTTGCCCCATTGCTTGCGCGATATCGCACCTCATTAATACCGTGGTCACCCCTAGAGGGCTACCTCGCATTTTGGTGTTTGCAAAGACTCAACAAGCAGTAATGCCTCAAAGGTTACCCTTGTAGCAGGGGCCAGTGTCGCAACTGCCTCCAAACGTCCAGGTGTATGCCTATGATGGGAATCTGTGTATGATCAACATACGGAGAGATTCTTCCCCCTCCTTGTGCAAAGATTATGACTCCTTTCGGAGGTGAACCGGGTAGGCAACTAACTAAGAGGTTTTTACTTGGCTTCCGTTCACAATAACCTTCGGTGCCTCTGATACAGAGCTTGGGCCTCGCAGCCACACCAACACCTGAAAATCACACACCCCCGCAAGCAGGGCTCGGAGCGGCGCCGCTCAGTGCAATAAACAGAGCTTTTCCATGATGATTGTCCAAGTCATGGAAAAAAAGTTACTATGGTCTTGGAGTCTTTGTGGACTAAACAAGACGTGCTCTTATTATAGTGAGAGGTGCGGGAATCACCGCATAGGTACTCATCGGGGTCAAATGCCCCCGTAGGTTCAACTTCCGGCGTGCCCCCAAAGGTGACATTAATCGGACATGGTGGCCTTTAATCGTGTTTAATTTTCTGATTCTCCCAAAAGGAGAAGAGCATACTTCTCTAGCCCATCTCTTTACCCAAACATGCTAAACAACCTTAATCACCGAGCTAGTTTCACTTCACCAAATCCACACGCTTTTGGGTTTTTGATTCTCTCAATGAGAGAAGAGCATAATCCCCTGACGAGTGAAAGTGCTAAAGATTCACTACCTTGCTCCTCCCTAAGAGTTCGTCATATTAGTAAGATCATAAGGAGCCTGGATTTGTCCATGGTCATCACCTCCATGTAACAAAGAGCCAAATTCCCTACTCACTATCGAAACTCTAAGAATTTTAACGAAGCCCTAATTAGACTATGTGAATTGAAAAACAAGAAAACAAACACAATTTTTTTTTTAAATAAGATCTTTGACAAGCGTAAGTGTTTGTTTTCAAGTCTTTGTCATGCGTCCTGCAATCAAACCGTTAGTGTGTTTCAAGTTCTCTGACTGGCGTCCTGCAGAAACTGTTATGCTGTGAAAAAAGAATTGAGAAGAACCAGAATTAAAAAGTCTAATTTAATCTAGTCAAAATTAAATCTAAGAAGAATTAGTTAACAAAACTAAAATTAAACTAAATTAATCTAATACTAAACTAAAAATTTAAAACAAAACTAATCTAAATTAATAAAATTAAAAAATCTAATCTAAATTAAAAAAAAATCTAATCTAAATTAATAATTCTAATTTAAATTAATAAAGTTAAAAAATCTAAAGTAAAAAAATCTAATTTAAATTAACAAAGTTAAAGAATCTACTTTAAATTAACAAAGTTTAAAAAATCTAATTTGAATTTTAGAAACTAAAAAAATATATAATTTAAAAATCTAAATTAAAAACTAAACCAAACTAACTAAAAACTAAACTAAATTAAGATTAAAAACTAAATTAGAATTAAAAACTAAACTAAATTAAAAACTCAAAATTAAAAACTAAATTAAAAACATGCATAAAAATCTTCAAATTTGATTTCTGAAAAATCTGTTTATAATGAGTAGATAAAAACAGAAACCCAGAAATTTTTTGAAGCTAAAAAAACCGAATCGTTTTTTGATCCAGCAAGTAGAAGATGAAAAAATATTTTTTTTGAATCTTTAGCCAGCTGAAAAAAATGACGCGTGACGGTTTTTGTGCAGCTATTTTCTTCAGATCTGTGAAAGAAATCAAAAAACTAAAATATACCTAGATCAGATTTCGACCCTGGCTACAAAACCCAGAAATCGTTTTTCCTGCAACTAAGTGGAAGCTGGATTTATGAAGCAAAACTAAAAACGGCTCAATAAAAAAATGACTTTCATCAAACCTCAATCTTTTCCAATGCTCTGAATCTTTTTCACGGTGGGCGCCAAAATGTATAACTGAAAATATGTTATACTTCTATGAATCCTTGCATACGAGGATACTCAATAATGAGTCATTGCAAATCAATTCATAGCTCTCTATCCGAGAAGAGCAGGGATTGATATTGTGGCCCTCAGATTAACCTTGTTACCCCTGCAAATACAATCTCAGAACGAGAGATTCAAAGAGGAGAAGCAAGAATGCCAATCTCCATGAATCCTGTTCTTGCAATGCAACAATGAAAACTAATCTAAATGGTTGTAAAATGCAATAAACCAAACTAATTTATTGAAATGAAAATTAATCTACATGCAATGCCATAAATGAATTATTTTGCAAATTAATCTACTATGAAGATTAAGCTAAAATGCAATATTAAACTATATGCTCTAAAAATAAGATGCTTATATAATCAAACTAATGTAATCTCAAATGATAAAATTCAAATTTGTAGCATAAGTCTGATGTAAAAATTCGTGATTCTCTCTCTTTTTGAAATGAGAATGAGAGGGCTCATTTTATAGGCAAAAGTGGAATTGAAGGAAAATTCAGAAGCAATGTGGGATAAATAGAAAAATAGAAACAAATCTTGATTGGAATTCTTTTTTTAGTTTATTTCCCTTTTAACTGATTTGTTTCCCTTTTTTTCATCACATGATATTTTGAGAGGATATTTCATTTATTTTATTTTATTTAAGATGATAATATCTCTTTTAATAAAATAAAATGAGATTATGTAATGTAGAAATGAATATTAATAAAATAAAATAAAATTATTTAATTAAATAGCATCATTTTATTTAAGTAATATTAACTTCAATTAAATAACATTATTTTATTTATTAAAAGGGATTTATTTCTTTTGATTAAATAAAATTAATGAAGCATTCAAACCTTAGGGAAAATTGAAATATTTGAAATAGTTATGAATTGATTAAGAAATTTGATTTGAAAATGCGACAATCATTGATTCAGAAAGTTGATGTTGACAAATTAAATAAATGGGGCCCAAAGTCTAGGTGACCATTTTAGGTTGCATACACCCACGACTTCCATAATTGTTTCCTCTCTCCTTTTTTCTACCCTGCTTTTTACATTCAAAACACTGCTTGATGTGGATGTTCCACCTAAGCTTTTCCTGCGAATTTTCTCGCTCAAAATAACACCAACAACATCATCAAATTTCAATGTATTCGAACCAGAAATAGAATTACTAAAGGCCATGACCAAGCTATTCTAGCTTTTAGGCAAATAACACAAAATCAAAAGAGCCCTAACTTTTTCATCAAAATTTACATTTATAGAAGTTAATTGACTAGTAACTATATTAAACTCATTTAAATGATCAACAATTGACCCACCTTCTACCATTTTCATATTAAATAAACGCTTCATGAGAAATACCTTATTCAAAGTGGAAGGTTTTTCATATAACTTCACCAAGTTTTCCATCAACTCTTGAGTTGTCTTTGTTGTTGTAATATTGAATGCCACCGATTGTGCCAAGCATAAATGAATGGCTCCCAGTGCCTTTCTATCTAGAAGATTCCATTCCTCATCATTCATTCTTGCCGGTTTCTTGGTTGTTCCTTCCAACCGCCTCCATAAATCCTTCTGATAAAAATAATCCTCCATCTACATCTTCCATAATCTGATTGTTCTTCCCATTGAATTTATCTACCTTCAATTTACCCTCGTCTGTCATTGCTCCCACTTAACCATGAGACTCCCACTCAACTGTTAGACCTTCCTGCAGATGATAATCAAACACAACCCGCTCTGATACCACTTGTTAGGAATTGTATGCAAAAAATATCAATTATGTGCAAAAATAGAGGAATGAAAAACATAGAAATAATAATAACAAGAGACAATATTTAACGTGGTTCACCCAAACTTGGGCTACGTCCACCAACATGGAGTCTAATATTATTATCCAGTAAATCAAACCAATTACAACTAGTAATCCTTGCAACTCAATACTATTGCAAATGCTACAATACAATGTCAACAAAAACCCAAACCCTTAGCCTTTTATCAATACTTATGTTGGTTACAAAATTAGGGTTTTTTATGTCGGCCAATAGAAAAATAACACTCGACGCCTTTATAAAATAATAAAAAATTGTGAGAGGTTTTGAGGGCACTGCCCCCAAACCCTCGCAAGGGGTGTTGCCCCTTGACCCCATTAAATAATTTGGGGGAAACCGCACCGAAAAAAGTGGGGAAAATTTAACCTCCAAGTCTAATTAGGCTCCATATACCAACACCAATCCCCTCATACAATTTGTGAGCACCAAACCACTGGAGACACCGATCCCCACAACTAAGCACCAACTCAGTAAGAGACCCCAACCGATATGAGGCACCAACCTCGTGAACAACAAAGTCTTAGTCTTCTTGAAGAATAAATCTCCTTAAAATTATGCTCAAATTATTATCTACTCAAAATATTTTTTTTCTCTCCAAATCTATTTGTGGTTATGTGATATAACTTGTATTCAACACACATACTTCACCACATCTCACATTATTCATATATATCTTCATGAAGGAGGGCGACCTTATGAAAGACATGTCCTTCACAAATGGACATGACTCTTCTTAAATCTCTATTGTTGCCTCTTCAAACTTGATCGCTACCTTTGGAAATTAATCATTTCCTTTTGTTTGGAATAATTGCTACCCTTAAACACACTTCATCACACCTCAAATAAAGTCACTTATCACACATTTTTAAGGCAATTTAAACTTGTTTAAATACCTTAACTTGGGTGCTAAAACACCAATGTTGGCCAACATTAATTGTCTATTTATTGGAGTTTATTTGTTAAAATGAGTGCTATAAGGAGGAAGTTATCCAACATAGTAATTAATAGAAGGAAACACCAAAGTAGATAGAGAGGTCGGCTAGCATGAGTATAATGAATTTTGGTGATGTATTGTTGAATAATTTTTAGTGGCCTTTAGCCATAACACCAATCAACAATATTCTTCTTAAACCAATGATTTCCTCCCCGACATCAATGACATTCTTATTGGACTAGCAATGACATCAATTATTGTGATTTTTATCTTCCCTTTGACATAAATGACAATATTTCTAAAATTCTCCCCCTTTGTCATTAATGGCAATCTCATATAGGTAATTTTCAAAAAACACTACTCCCCTACTTTTGTTGCTCCTCATGTCTTTGTACTTCTCCCCCTTTGACATCAATGGAAATGGAGTCCATGGAGCTATGAGATCATATAATGATAAGCTCCCCCTAAGGATTACATCCACTTAGTGACAAATAGAAGGTGATACCACTCCCAATTTCTATCTTAGAAACTCAAAAGTTTCATTTGGAAGAGGCTTAGTAAAAATATCTGCAATATGATCATGAGTGTCAACATACTCGAGCTTTACCTATTCATCTACTACTTTCTCTCTCAAGAAGTGATATTTTATATGAATATTTTTTGTTCTTGAGTGCATCATTAGATTCTTTGAGATATTGATAAAACTATAATTGTCATAAAATATGGATATTCAATGATTGTATTCTACTTTGATATCCTTTAAAGTTTATCCCATCCAAAGAACCTGAGTGCAACAGAAAACTATTTCTATATAATCTACCTCTATAGTTGACAGGGAGACTAATGTCTATTTCTTAACAATGAGACAAGACTATTTCCAAGAAAGAATACACCATCACTTATGCTTTTCCTATCATCAACATTGTTTTCCCAATCTGCATATGTATATATTGTTAAGGTGAACTCATCACCTCTTGGATACCATAGCCCAAAATCTAATGTGCCTTTTAAGTACTTGAATATTCCCTTGATTGCATGCACATGAGTTTCTTTGGGTGCAGCCTAAAACCTAGAAACCATGCCTACTACCTAAATAATATCAAGTCTTGAGGTTGTGACATAAAGTAAACTTCCAATCATCGATTTGAAAAGAGACTAGTTTGCATCAGGAGACTCATCATCTTTACTTAGCTTGTATCCTCTAATCATGGGGGTACTAACCAAATTACATTCTTCAATTCTACTTTTTTAGCATCTATTTAATATATTTACTTTAGGATATAAATATCCCTTTGTTTGACTAAGAAATATGTAATCCCAAGAAGGAAAACTCTCCAAGAATTGACATTTCAAACTCTTTATGCATGTCTTGAGAAAATTCTTGACACATCTTATCATTGCTACCTCCAAAAATGATGTCATCTACATATACCACAATAATTAATTAATGCTTCCTTTTACTTTTGAAATACAAATTATTGTCACCAATGCCCCTTTTAGAACATTGTTCTTGTAAGCATTTATTCAATCTATAGTACCAAGCCCTAGGAGCTTGTTTCAAACCATAAAGAGCTTTCTTGAGTTTACATACAAATTCTCTATTCTATGACATGATGAATCCTTTAAGTTTATCTATATACACTTCCTCTTCTAAATGCCTATTCAAAAAAATTTCTTTAACATCCATATGGTAGACTTTGAAATTCTTGTAACAAGTGAATCCTAGGAACATTGTTATAGCTTCTAAACGTGCAACAAGAGTAATTTTTTCTTCAAAATCAATCCCTTCTACATGAGCATACCCCTTACATAGTAGACTTGATTTGTTCCTTACTACTTGACCATCCTCATTCAACTTGTTTTTGAAAACCCATTTTGTGCCAATATTTTTTTTTATTTTTGGGTCCTAGGACAAGTTCCCTTGAGTCTCGTTATTTTCAACTTGATTCAACTCTTCTTCCATGGATTTTACACTCTAAAATATTTTACTATCATGGGTCTTTCTTTCCATAACTCATATGGGGTTTTATAATGATTTACTCTAATTTGACCTTGATTCAAAATTTATACTATGTGAGCACTGCTTCCTTTTAGAATGAGTCACATAATTTAGAGTCCTTTAGCATTGTTCTTGCCATTTGTTGTATTGTTCTATTTTTCCTTTCCACAACACCATTATTTTTTGGAATCCTAGTAGTTGAGTAGTGCCTCATTATTCCTTGTTCACAGAAATCTATGAACTCATTTGAGGTGAACTCACCACCTCGATCAAACATCAAACATTTGTTTTGAATCCAATTTCATTCTCTACTAAGGCCTTAAATGCCTTAAATTTTTCAAAAGCTTCTGATTTTTCTTTCAAAAAGATTACCCAAGTCATTCTAGAAAGATCATCAATTAATAACATGAAATAGTACTCACCTTGCATACTCTTTGTTCATGTTGGTCTACATAGATTTGTGTGTACAAGCTCTAATGGTTTAGATGTAGAATATTCTTTCACTTTGAAGCTTACTCTTGTCTACTTTCTATGTTGGCATTGTTTGCAAATGATGTAAGAAGGCTTGTAGATCTTAGGCATGTCTCTTACCATCTATTTTTTGTTGATCTTTACAAGGTTGCCAAAATTCATGTGCCCCATCCTCCTGTGCCATAGCTAAATTTCATCTTCTAGACTTATGCAACACTTTTAACCTTGGGATTTCTTAGAACATAAAGATTGTTTGCCACTCTATTAGCATCTACAACCAATTTTCTTGCTTTCCTAATTTCACACCCCTCTTCATGGAATTTAAGAGTGTGGCCTTGATCACACATTTGGCTTACACTTAGCAAATTATGTTTCAATCCTTCAATGTATAACATGTCCCATATTCTTGTCCTTCCATTATCTAGGCTAAGAGTCCCTTTCCCTGCAATTCTTGCACTTCTATTATCTCCAAACTTTAATATACCTCCATTCATCCTTTTTAAGGAGAGAAATTTACTTTTGTCCCCTGTCATATAACTTGAACAACCATTGTCAATGTACCACTGATCTCTTTCATTTTGGACATGTAGAGCAACTTGAACAAGAAAGGAGCTTTCCTTCTCTTTTTTCTTCTTTTATTTTCAAAATTTTGTATTTTCTCCTTCTTGCTTAGTCACAACATCCTCCCTTTTGTTTTTCTTTAGTGTCTACAGAAACATGATGTATGCCCATAGTTATTGCATTTCTAACATTCAACACGATAGTTTAGAAGATAAAAGGAATTGTAATTTCTACTTTCAAATCTATAAGGACTCCTATTCCAGCCAAGACTTTTTACATGAGTCATACAATTCATTGCCTTATTACCAAATTGATTGCATGAAAAACAATAACCAAAGAAAAAAGCCTGGTTACGTGTTGTTGCCTTGGTGGAAAATATTTTATGATTACGTCATTTTTGTCTTTTGAAACTATGACTACCTTTTGATAAATATGATTTTCCTTCTTGTTGCATCTCATTTGATGGTACTTTTAAGTGCATCAACATAAATTTTGGGTTTTTCTTTGTTTGATTTCATTTATGTCTCGACTTTTCTATCCTTATTGTATGCTTTGTTTACCACCTTAGTTTCCTCATAACTAAATCATGTTTTTATCAATGGAGACCCTTTCCCATTTAAAATATCCTCCATAATTTTTGTTCTTTTTTTCAAATTTAATACTTTTGTTTAATTTGGCGATAGTTTTCTCCAATTCTTTCCTTAGGGAGAGAATATTTGATTCAATTTTCTCACAATGTTCTTCTCTTTTCTTTAGTTGAGTTCTTACAACAT
Organism: Sequoia sempervirens; assembly: GCA_007258455.2. Taxonomy (NCBI): domain Eukaryota; kingdom Viridiplantae; phylum Streptophyta; class Pinopsida; order Cupressales; family Cupressaceae; genus Sequoia; species Sequoia sempervirens. The sequence goes on from VDFB02179401.1 coordinate 36,271, forward strand.
CTTCTATCCTTCTTGCTTCTTCTATTTGGATCTTTAGATTGGTGATGGTTTCTTCTACCTCTTCAAAATTTTGTGATATCTTGTTTTTATACTAACATTCTTCTTGAACAATAATTTCTGCTTTTGGTTCTAATTCTTTCAATTTCTCCTATGGTATAAATGAGTTCCTCCTCTAGATTTGTTGTACTATAACCTTCAATGTTCTCTCCCTTATCTATTTGTATCTTATCCTCCTCAACATTTTCGATATTTTCTATTTCTAACGCCATAAAAAGGTTCTCTTCTCTACCACCCTTCGTATCACTTTCATAAGATGAACTAACATCCCTATAGGAGTAGAGAATTTTATTGAAATTATCATTTTTCTCCTTTTTTTTATTTTTGTGATATTGAACATTTTTGCTCCCTTTCTTTGTGTAATGATTTTCTTCTTCCTCACAATCACTATTCTTTGGATAAGGGCACTTATTTCCTTTCTACTTTATAGAGCCCTTCTTTAGCTTTCTTACAAAATTAGTTCTTCATCATAAGATTCATCATATGATCTTTTACTAAGTTTGAATTTTGTGTTTTTTGTTTCTTTACAACTTTCAAAGCAGATTCCCTTTTTTATGGCTTCTCATGTTTGGTCCTCACCTCATAAGTAGTGAGGATTCCATGCAACTTGTCCATTGTTAAGGATTATAGATCCTTCATTTCTTCAATAGAAAAATTTTTAGCATCAAATCTGAGAGGAAATGATCTCAAAAAATTTTGCACAATGATTAATTCTTTAATCTCTTCTCCAAGTCCCTTGATTGTGTTAACAATCTTATTCACTCAAAGAAAAAAGGTGGTGACACTTTCTTCTTCTCTCATTTTGAGACTTTCAAACTGCCCTCTATGAGTTCGAAGTTTATCTCTTTTGACCTTATTGTTGTGTTATGGAGAGCATTCAGATTTGAATGCTAAAAATATTCGCCATTACTTTTTTTTTTATTAAATAATTATTGTTTTAATGCACTCTTGTATGAATGGTTAAAATAATTAGTAACCGCCTAAAAAGAAAGGAGTTATTGGTTGCATGAGTTTCTACATGCATGGTAAGGTATTTTCCACATGTTTTTAGGGTTATTTATGGTTGTTGGGCATGTGAAATGAATGGAGAAAGTCGTAGAGTAGTGGCTGAAAAATGCAGTAAGTGCCATGGGTACACGCAACAAAGGCTATGTAAAATCATTGGTGGAAAAAAGTGGAAAAACGTTGTTGCAAGTTATTGCATGTATTTGCATGTCTTGTAAAGGTTATTTGCTGGGAAATTAATACATATTGAACCTTCTTGTTGGTGGATGTAGCTCGGATTTGGGTGAACCGCGTTAAATCTTTGTCTTATCTTCTTGCTGTCCATTTTTCTGGGTTTTATAAATTTGTTGTGTTTTCACTTTTTTTTCCATTTAATTAATAAGTCATTGCCTTCAATCCCTAACAAGTAGTATCAAAGCGAGTTTGTGTTCATTTATCCTCTACAGGAAGATCTCACAGCGGAGTGGGAGTCTCACAGTTGAGTGAGAGTAATGGAAGACGAGGGTAAATTGAAGGTAGATAAATTTAATGGAAAAAAATATCAATTATGGAAGATGTAGATGGAAGACCATCTTTATCAAAAGGATTTATGGCAGCCATTGGAAGGGAGAGCCAAGAAACCGTCAACAATGTCTGATGAGGATTGGAATATTTTGGATAGAAAGGCACTTGGTAGTATTTGTTTATGCCTGGCACAATCAGTGGCTTTTAATATTTCAAAAGTGAAGACAACTGAAGAGTTGATGCAAACCTTGGAAAAACTATATGAAAAGCCTTCTGCTTCAAATAAGGTATTTCTTATGAAACATTTATTTAATATGAAAATGGTAGAAGGTGGATCAGTTGTTGATCATTTAAATGAGTTTAATACGGTTACCAGTCAATTAACTTCTATAAATGTAAAATTTTCATGAAGTTAGAGCTCTTTTGATTATGTGTTCTTTGCCTAAAAGTTGGAATAGCTTGGTAATGGCTATTAGTAATTCTATTTCTGGTTTGAATACACTGAAATTGGATGATGTTGTTGGTATTATTTTGAGTGAGGAAATTTGTAGGAAAAGATCAGGTGGTTCATCCACATCAAGAAGTGTTTTGAATGCAGAAAGTAGGGGCAAAACAAAGGAGAGAGGAAAGAATTTTGGAGGTCGTGAAAAGTCATGAGGAAAATCAAAGGACAAGAGGTCCCAATCCAGTGGAAAGAAGGATTGTTGGTATTGTGGAAAGCCGGATCATTTAAAAAAATATTGCAGGTATTGAAAGAATAAAGGAGACAAAAAGGAAGGCAATAAAAATGCAAATGTGGTAATTAATAGATCTGATGATGATGCTTTGATTTTATCCCTTGACAATGTTGATGATTCTTGGGTGTTAGATTAAGGGGCTTCATTTCATTCTACGACCCATAGAAGTTATTTTTTTATTATGTCTAAGGGGATTTTGGGCTAGTTTATTTGGGAGATAACAAACCCTATCAAATTGTTAGTGTAGACATCCAAATTTGGACACTTCCATTTGTCCAAATTTATCCCTTTTCATCTAAACATCCCCTTGTTTGCATTAATTAAATAATATTGTTATTATTTAATTAATATCCTTAAATTCTTCTAAATCCCTAAGATATTTAGTTAATAATTAAATACCTTACACTTTATTCCCCTTTTCCTCAAAAGAATTAAATAAATAATACATTTATTTGATTCCTCACAGGTCACATCCTCCATCACTTTTCCTTAATCTTAATCCATATCCTAATCCCATCATTAGGGATGTGCACATGTTTAATCCTTGATTAGGATGTGCCATATCCTCCACCTTTTGCAAGTTGGCTTCTAATATTCATTAACCACCAGCAGTCTTCTAATCACTGATTAGCTAATCCAATCACCATCTTGGTCGACTCTCTCATCCCCCAAGAAATTTTTAATTCATTTTTGTCTTCCCCATGTGAATTTAAAATTCACTTTTATTCCTCCAAGGAATCTCCTTTTCCCCATGTGATCATTGAAAGATCACATCAGTCACATGGGTTAGGAACCTTCTATTATAAGCACCTTGTCTTATCCAAGATACTTCTCAGCTTCCTTTTTGGGAACCTTGTCTTATCCTCAAGATATTCCCAATCATGTGAATTTAAAATTCACTTTTATTCCTCCAAGGAATCTCCTCTTCCCCATGTGATCATTGAGAGGTCACATCAGTCACATCCCAAAGTACTTGTCCTTTTTCCACATCATTCGTACCCTTTCCATCTCACCATGCCCTTTGGACATTTCATCCTCCACATGGCAAGATGTGAGGGCTTGTGAGTCCTCAACTCGCCATAGCCCTCGATCTTGGCCATGGTGGCTCAATCTTGACTGTTGAATTCTCTAGAGAATTAAAATTCTTCTATAAATACACCCCTTTCTCATTCATTCATTTACCTTAGGCATTTTAACACACTTATGCTCTCAAGCCAATCTTAAGCATTTTACATAATTAGCTCTATCGCTTGCATTTTCATTTAAGTTCAAGTTCATCCTCCATTGTAGAATCCTTAAGTTTTAATTGCACACCCACATCCTTCATTGCATCCACACTATCTTGCATCCATTTCTCATCTCATTGCCATCAAGGGAGCACACAACCAAATTTCAATCAAGGGCCAACCAAGGAGATCAACACAAGCAAAGGTATAATCACTTTCATTTTTATCTTTCTTTTGTGCTTAATTTAGGCTAATCATTGAGGTGGTCTTGTGTTCTTTACATTGAATTTTTAGTTTCTTTTGCATATTTAGAAGTAAAAAAATCACTTGCACACATTTTTGGAACACCCGGTGGGACCCACAAATGAGTCCTTTTTACTCTCATGTTTGTTGTTTTTTGACATTTTGCATGTTCATGTGACACAAAGTGGCCACAAGGTCATCAGATAGGTGACTAGGACCTGCAAAGGGGTGGTCAAGACCTCAAAGGGGCAGCCAGGACCTGTAGAGGGGTGGCCAGGACCTCAAAGGGGCGGCTAGGACTTGCAGAGGGGCGATTAGGCCCAGACATAGACGCCTATCTAAGATAGAACTATAATTTAGCTCTCTATTTTGACCAGAGGGGCGACTAGGACCTCAAAGGGGCAACCAAGACTTACAGAGGGGCAGCCAGGACCAGAAGAGGGGCGACCAGGCCCAGACATAGTCTTCTGTAAGGTAAAAATAACATTTTAAATCATTTTTATAGACTGTTTTCTATCGTTTTGGTTATTATTGACCCTCTAACTCATGTTGTTGGTGATTGTGAAGGTTTTTTACTAACGTTTGTGTAGGTATTTTATGCTTGACGAAGAATGGAGGTTAAAATTACTAACACGTTTGTTGCAGAATGAAAGGACCAAGACTTTTAGTTGTTTACTTTCATTTTCGCACTAATTAGGAACATAGTCTAAGTAGGGGAGTCAATAAATTGTATGTTGTGTTTGTAAGCTATTGACGTATCCAATCCCCTTGCACCATTTGGCAATCTTGGGTGAAGAGAAATCATAGCTTACTTAAGTCCTTTGTGTTACCCAAGGGGGTGTTACATCATTCAATCTTTCCCCTTATACTTTGTGTGAGCCTAGGGAGTAGCCAAAAATGGTTAGCATTATCTTCTTAGTGGGACCTGCTTGGAGATTTCATCACCCCAAGGGACGATCCCAACCACGTGTACCGACGGGTATATAAAGAGGGGAGATTCAAAGTTGTACACCAATCTAATCACGTCTTGTCTAGTGGAGTGTCGAAGCTAGGTGATACCTAGATAGATGTGAAGAGTTGGTCTGCGCCTTTAGTATCTCACTAGGGTTCCTGACTCATGCTTGTGATAAGTTGGTGTTCACGGTTGTGCCTCACGTATCGAGCGTATATCGAGGACTTCCTAGATCACCTTGTTTAGCTTAGTTAGAGGACCATGTTGACCATACCCTTCATACTAATCTTAAGATTATGTTGTTTGAACTATCTTTTCTATGCAAAACCAGTGCATATCTTATTAGTCAAGTTAGCCATACGTTTTGCTTGTTGTTTGTAGTGTTTTCTATCATTTTCCATAGCTGTTTTGCCTAAGTTAAGTTCAGTTCTGTCAACAGAGGTGACCACACCTCGAATAGGGGTGACCCCAACCTCAAGAGGGGCGACCTTGCCATCTATCTCAATCATTTTCCAATCTATTTGGGTCAAAATTGTTCATATTTCACTCAGAGGGGCGACCAAGCCTTGAAACATGCGTTTTTGCTTTCTTTTTCATTCATTTTGTCATCGTTCTTTGTTGTTTTCGATCATTCTCACCCATTCCCTAGAATAAGTGGCCTTTTCCCCTAGTTGGGTGACCACGCCCTCAACAGGGGCGGCTTAGACCTATAGAGGGGTGACCAGGCCCTGAAATGAGCATTTTTGCTTACTTTTTTGTCCATTTTGTCATTGTTCTTTGTTGTTTTTGATCATTCTCTCCCATTCCATAGAATAGGTGGCCTTTCCCCCTAGTTGGGAAACCATTCCATCAACAAGGGCAGCCAAGACCTACAAAGGGGCGAGCAGGCCTTGAAACAAGTGTTTTTGGCTTGCTTTTTCATCTATTTTGTCACCGTTCTTTGTCGTTTTCAATTGTTCTCGCCTGTTCCCTAGAATAGGAAGCCTTTCCCCCTAGTTGGGTGACCACGCCCTCAATAGAGGCATCCAATACCTACAGAGGGGTGACCAAGCCCTAAAACGGGCATTTTTGCTTGCTTTTTCGACCGTTTTGTCAATCGTTCTCTATCATTTTCTGTTGTTCTTGCCCATTGTTTAAAATAGGTGTAAATAGGGAAAAAAACATATTTAATGTTGAAAACAACAAATTAACTAAACCCTATCAAGCACCATGAAGCACAAACTAAAATGAAAATGCAAATAAATAAAGGAAATGCAAACCAATTTTCAAACTAGACTTGATTGATCTCCATGGATTTTCTCCACCTGCATGAGAATGCAAGATTTTGAAGGTTGATTGTTGGATGAATGTTGGTTGTTCAATTCAATAGCATAACATTGACATGGGGATGATATATGAATGAAAATAGATAGAAATGGATGAAAGACTCAAGAATGATTTTGACAGCATAAGGACACTTGAAGAATCAACCCCCCAAATGGCTTATGAGAGAGTTTATTTATAGGAAATGTCTAATTTGGATTGACGGTTGAGATTGGATATCAATAAGATGTCTAAATCAATGGCCAAAATTGAAAGTTGTAGTATGGACTAGGGTTAGGTCAAAATTAGAGTAATGACAAGAAATGAATGGCTAAGATTGAATTATAAGATAATTTAATCAAGGGCTGAAATTAAATGAGATGTCAAGATATAAGATTTGATGTGGAAAATAAGATTGGCACGGACAAAGAGGTGATAGGAGAAATTAAATAATAAAAATTATTTAATTTAGGTGGCCAATGAATAATTAAATAATTAAAATAATTATTTAATTATAGAAGAATGTGAGAAAATAAATCATTTTGAATTAAGTAATGATTTAATTCAAAATTCAAGAGAGTGAACCAAATTAAATAAATAAAATTTATTTAATTTATGAGAGAAAAGGCTAATGAATAATTAAATAATTAAAATAATTATTTAATTATAGTGGAAGGTGGATAAAAATTAAATAAATAAGAATTTATTTAATTTTAAAAAAAAGAGGACTTAATTAGTGACGTAATTAAATAAATAATATTTATTTAATTAATCAAGCAAGAAATAAAGATAGGAATGAATTAATTAAATAATTAAAATTATTTAATTAATAGAAGACATATGACTTTAGAAAATAATTAAATAATTAAAAATTATTTAATTATCAAAGCCAAAAGGGGGGATGATGGAGAATTTAAAAGTGAAAGGCTTAGGAAAATTTTAAGTGTCTACAATAGGTGCCTATTCCCCTTGGATGGGTGATTTAGCTCCAAAAACAACCAATCTTGTCTTCCGTTCAAGTCGTTCTGTCAACCATTTTCTATCGTCTTTCGTCATTTTTTTCCATTTTTAATGAATAGGCGTGTGCCACCTTCTTGAGTAATTTTTCCATCAGTTTGGGCAAATTTGTTCCTTGAATAGCTAATCTCATCTCTCGTTCAGTCAATTCATTCATCCATTTCACGCATCTGTCTCCTCATTTTTAGAGTCAGTCTCACCTTCCGAGCATCTGTTTCCTCATTCTGAGTATCTACTAATCCATTATGAGCTTTCATCTCCTCGTTCTGAGAGTCAGTTTACCCTTTCGAGCATCCCTTTCCTCGTTTCGAGCATCCATTCCCTCATTCTGAGTATTCCTTCATATGTTCTGAGCTTTCATCTCCTTGTTCCGAGAGTCAGTCTACCTTTTGAGCATCCCCTTCCTCGTTCCGAGCATCCATTCTATCGTTCTGAGCATCTGTCTCCTCATTCTGAGTATCCGTCTACTTGTTTTGCAAGTCTGTCTACCCATTTCGAGGGTCTGTCTAACTATTCTGAGAGTCCCAAAACCAGATAGGCGACCATGCCCCAGACATAGGTGATTAGGTCCAATGGATAGGAAACCTTTCCCTCCAGTCTGTTTGCATCTTCCATTCATCGGTGATCTTCACTTCATTCCATCTGCAGGTCATCCATTCATCATCTAAATCAAATAGGTACATCTTAGAATGACTCTAGGTTATGTATCCATCATCGTTTTCTTGATTTAAATCCCCTAAACTTTGTTTGAGAGGTTACTATCCAAATTGACTTAGGTATCTGCATTCGATCGAAATCACTCACATCTGCTCAGGATTGTCATCCGTCTTGAGTCGGTTATCATCTTCGGCCCAATCAATCTGCTTTCAATCTCAAGGCAGATTCGGTGCTGCAATCATCTATTTATTCTTTTATCCGATCAATTGATGCTTTAATTCACTTAGGGTGATCTCTGAACATGGTTTAGAATCTCTCTCATCATCATATCTAATCCATCATCTAATCTTATCAAATCATCTCATCAATCGATCTTATCCAGTCTAATCCCATCACATCCTCCAATCATCCTAATATGAGCTTTGATCCAATCCCAATTTGAGCTTAAATTCCAATCTAAGCTTTAGTTCACCTACATCCAAGATCTTCTGATATCAAAAAAATATTTACCTTTTCATCTTCTAATAGTCTATTCCCATCTTTTCAATCCGCATCCATCACATCTAATATCATGAATCCTTATCCTCCATCGACGCAACCAAAAATAGTAGTCAAGGGGAATCCTAATTACGTTGACGATGAAAACGAAAATCGTTTTGATCAAGAGGTATATGACATAGATCCTTTTGATGCCCTCATTGCTAGTAAGCTTTCCCCAACAGCTTTCCAAAATCCAATCACCCTTCCAAGCTATCTCATTACGTCTTCATCCACGCCTAATTACACTCCTTGTGCTACCTTTGACAAGGGATATCTATTATCTTCCTTGTCTGCATATTCATCTTATCCTTCCTCTACATCATCTTCTTATCCAACATCCATGTCCTCTTATCCCAATCTAGTATCACAACATCCCTATTATAATCCCCCATCCACATCCTCCTATTGTAATCCTTCATCCACATATTCCCACCACTATTCATCATCCCAATCTTCCCATCCTAATCTACCATCCCAATACTCCTATTACAATTCCCCATCCATGTCCCCCTATCCTAATCCTCCTTACCAATCTACCCATTTTAATCCTACGTCCACACCTTCTTATCTTAATCCTACAACCCCATCAATCTAGCCTAATCCAATATCCACATCTTCCTATCCTAATCCACCATCCCAATATTCCTATCTTAATTCCTCATCTACTTCCTCCAACATCAACCAACCACCCGTGGCTTCCTATTCTAGTTTTTTTATCACAATATTCTTACCTTAACCCTCCATCTAATCCCAATCCTCCCTCCAATATTAATCCTCCATCTACTCTTAGTCCCCCATCCAATCCCATTCCTCAATCTAATCCTAGTCCACCAATCCATAATCCTAGTCCTCCACCCATCCATACTCCTTCATCCACTCCTACTGCGCCATCTAAGCCTAGAGTATGCGCAATTCTCACTCTAGAAGTTCTCCAAGGAATCATGACAAAGAAGACATCCCCAACTCCACCTCTTAACGTCATGAAACCATGCCATCCCAAGCCATCATCCACGGTCACCAGTGATGAGACCCTTCCCCATACTACACCTAACATCGATGTTATCGCCCCTAGCACCACTCAAACCGTTGAAACCATCACACCCACTGAATCCACTCCTCCTACTCTTAGATCCACCCAATACAATGAAGACACACAAATCCAATCCACTCTTCCCACTCCTAGTAGCACCGAAATCCACTCCCATGAATTCCATGAATCTCCCATCCTTCCATCTCCCCTACTTTTGGATTCCATCCAACATTCCTCCATCATCATGCCACCCACACAAGAGGAGCCATGTCAAGAGCCTAATCCAAAGCATACCAACATATCCCCTTCTCCACATCAAGATCATGTCATCCCATTTAGTCCACCTTAATATCACAATCCCCCATCCATTTCATCCCATGATCCCCTTAATACTCAAGATCAGATCACTCCATTGCATGATCCCTTATCGCCTACTGCCAAAAATCCAGATGTTGCTATCCCATCATCTCCATCTCATGATCCTCCATCATTGCCTAAACCTACTATCCCCTCACTGCTTTTATATCCCCTTGGTACTCTCACGTTCTTCCATGGTGGTCTCCTTGCAGAAGAAAAAAAAAGTGTGTATACCACCCATTCTCCTCCACCTAATAATGGACTCACATCATTCTTCTAGAATAACAAAAATCTTATCATGGATCAAATGCTTAAGAACATGAACTATCAAGAAAAGGTCTACGCCTTCATGAGCAAGGTATTTTAGAGCACGTCTAGGTCAAAGAACAAATTTGTATGCAATGTATTGGATGTATCTCCCAAATTTTGCACTCTAAAGATGTTGGTACAACCTCTATACGTCCTCAATGAGCCTCTTCCAAAAGAAATATAGGCTCTTCCCATCGCTCCACCAGATCATTTGCTGACATCCCCCCTCCTCCATCGTATCACCTCAAAACAACCATCCACATTCCTCCTTCATTTGCTCTACCATTTTAGGTCCTTATGTCCCTCCACCCACCATCATGTGTCCTCCAGGTACTACATCTATTTTGGGCCCTTATATCCCAAAATCACCTCCTCCATCTCACCCTATTCATCCTTTCATCCATCCATCACCTACCCATGCCATGCATCATAAATGTCCCACTCTCATGTTCCCTAATCAAGATCAACAAAGGCACATACCTACACATCCTCCATCCATCATTTCGTTCATGTTTCCTCCACACCACCTATCTCATCATACCCATGCCATTGCTACTAAAAGCACTTTGGATGCCAAAGTAAAAATGCAAAAAAATCACATCCACATGAATCTAAAGCTCCACATGTCCCCTCTAAAAGACATGGTGAAGAAAAGAAAAAGAAAATCCAAAATCCAAATCAAATCCACAGGCCACAAAGGCCCACCAAAGCAAAAGTCAAAACCATGTGGATCCCAAAGAAAAAAGATGCAATGCCTTCAAATGAAAAAATCCATAATAACATCCAAAGTCGCTAGTCCAAAAGCTAATAATTCTCATCCACCATCTCTTAAAGTTGTTTTGGGTCCTTATGTCCCAAAATTCACTAATCCTTCTATCATTTCACATACACCACCATATGTGCCAATGTTGGTCCTGAAAACATCTCCCCATCATACATCCTTCCCATCATTCCATTGATACACTCTCCAACATCCCATCCATTATCTCTCATATCTCCCCCATCCAACCCCTTTAATCTATTCTCTTGCATTATCCGTTTATCCTAATAAGGTTGTACCAACATCAAATAGTCACTTCACACACGGGCTCTTAATACCTCGTATGGAATTTGATGCTTGATTCCCTCATCCATCTCCTTATCACATGTCTTCTAAAAGTTCAAAAAGTCAAAAAATCCAAAAAAGACAAAAAATCAAATATATATATATAGTAAAGAGAAATAATTTGTCTAATGGTGAAAACTTGGCAAACAAGCACCTTGGATAAGTACCATGATGAAAACCTGGTAAACATGAATCATGTGTAAATCCCCCATCTGACTTACTTCTGCACTTGGGGGCAACTGCATCCCCTTCACCCATCTCCTCCATCCCACCTATCGTACACATCTTGTCGGTCATATCCCATGTATCTCCAATCCCTACATCCTCCTTGTGATCTTGATCTAGGTAGGGGAAAACATACATACATGCTTTGGACACCTCTTGGTGTACATCCCCCTTACCCACACACTATACTTATCCTTATCCACATCCATCTACCTTCTTTGTCCACACATCATGCTACCATCAATCTCCTTATCCAGGCATCCTACCTTCATCCATCAAACTCCCTCATCCACCCATCCTATCCTCCACCCGTTATCTCCTTTATCTTCTCATCCTTCTATCTTCCATCTCTCATACCTCATTATACATGACATATCTAGAGTGGGGGTATCTATCTTCCTTTGTGATATAGTCCTTGGAGATATCATTCAGCCATCGTGTCATCCCCTCCCTCATCCAAATCCTTATTCCTTTATCCATCCATCCTATCATCTTTCCATCTCCTTATCTTTATCTATCCATCTCTTCATCTTTACCCTCATCCCATCTCATAATCCCTTGTCATTGGTACTAGCTATAGGCTTCCCATCATGCAATCCAATGCCATCTATCTCATTGTCATCACTCCTGCTTCTTTTGCGCATCTTTCCAATCTCCTATCATTTCTCATCACTAATCTCTCCATTGTATCATCCTCCCAATTCATTTTGATGATTTGGATAACTATCCCATCCCTGAGCTTTGTTTGATCGCCATCATCCTATCTTTTCTACCGTATCTATCTTATCTCATCATATCGGTCCCATCATTTTATCCACTTATCCTAGTCATCTCATCATCCCTTATCCATCATTTGTCTTTAGTTTTTTGTTGAACTATCTTGCCCCTGCGCTTTCACGTAGGAAAGGTCAATCATTTGATCCACCCTCGAAGATTTTGTCCATCTTGTCTTTGTCATCTATGATAGTCTCCATCGTCCTCTTTCTACTTTTATCCATGGTCTTTTATCGAACTACGAGGGCTCTGTGCTTTCACGTAGGCAAGGCCACTCTTTGATCGGCCCTTGAGCCCCTAGGTCATTAGGGTGTGTCAGTCTTGTGTCATGTCTCTCTTGTCTTATGTCATGTCTCTTGTGTATTATGTCGTGTCATCAAGTATGTCCTTATGTAGCTAGTTCTTAACAAACATTATCCACCAATATCATCAGATCCAATCAACTTTGAGTATCATGTGTCATAACAATCTTTTAGCTTAGTATCCATCTTTGGTCTCAACAGGATGCATCCTTCCTAACATAACTCATCAATCACATCCACCCTCTTGATCCTATGGCAAATGGCGTTTGAAATTGATTGTGATCTTTTGATGCTTTTGGCTTTTGTTTATCATTTGAGCTCCCTATTATCACTTTTCAAGGCTGCCATGATCTATCATATTATGGTGTGTTTTGACTGGTTAACATAGGGGAATATCTTGATCTATTTTCTTTGTTGTTGTCTTCTTGGTTGTCCTGCGTATTACCCACCAAGACCTCTGACGTCTTGTGTTACAGTGGGGCATTCTTTTGTGCTTGTGATTATCCCAATACATGGCCCGACCAAAGTCATCATGACTTTGGGGTGTTGGGATAGCCTTCTTGTATGTTGTGTTTGTTTTATGCATTGGACACTAATCCACCTTGGTTTCACATACCATGGTGCCTGGTGTCTTATGATATAGCAAAAATCAATGCTCCAAAAATGGAAAATTGCATTAGGATTGCATTTCATCTCCCATTCCATTACATTGCATGTATCCTCCATCCCTTCCCTACCCAACCCATGACCTATGATTTTGGTTGTGCAAACTTTCATCTCCCCATCCCCCATCCTCTCATCTATAAAAATCCCCCTATCCATTCATCCTTCATCACTCTACCTCCTCTATCTAGCCAATCTCTTATCATCATCTCTTCAATCTTTTTAGAATAATATAGATCAGTTATTCTAAGCATCGTATCCCCCATCATTTTAGTCCTTTCATTCATCATCTCAATCCAATCCTCATCAATTCAATCTAGAACAAATCATCTAATCACATCCTTGGGATTGTTCCCCATCTCACTACAAGCCTCGATCTAATCATCATCATCATCATCATCATCATTGGAATATCCTTCCCTATCCTTTGGTGTTATTTTGGGATGTATCCTTCCCTCATCAATGACACTTTCATTAGCATCATCGGGATGTATCCTTCCCTATCCTTTGGTGTTGTTTTGGAATGTATCATTCCCTCATCAACAACACTTATCGGGGGTATCCTTCCCTATCCTTGTATTGTTTCAAGACATATCGTTCCCTTATTGACAACACTCCATCCATCATCAACCCATTTTGGCTTGTAGCTTGACTGGGGCAACATCACCTTTATCTTTAAATCCATTTGTGCTTCCCCATCTCCTCTCGCTCATTATCCTCTCATATCCATCACTTTTCATCATCTTCCTCATATACCCTTTCATCGTCTCATCCATTTCAAGAGGACACCCATGTTCTCTTGAACCCACATGTCCTTTTGAGGGGGCATCCTCAATCCCTAAATTTCATCTTCACCCTCATCATCTTTCTTCCCAGTCACTCCTTTGATGATTGGGGCATCTTTCCCAATCTAGCCATCTTCTTTTGGGTTCTATGTTTTAATATCCTTTGAAATGATGCTACTTTGTAACACCATCTCAAAGAGGGGAAAAATGTAGACATCCAAATTTGGACACTTTCATTTGTCCAAATTTATCCCTTTTTATCTAAACATCCCCTTGTTTGCATTAATTAAGTAATATTGTTATTATTTAATTAATATCCTTAAATTCTTCTAAATCCCTAAGGTATTTAGTTAATAATTAAATATCTTACCCTTTATTCCCATTTTCCTCAAAATAATTAAATAAATAATTCCTCATAGGTCACATCCTCCATCACTTTTCTTTAATCTTAATCCATCTCCTAATCCCATCATTAGGGATGTGCAATGTTTAATCCTTGATTAGGATGTGTTACATCCTCCAACTTTTGCAAGTTGGCTTCTAATCTTCATTAACCACTAACTATCTTCTAATCACCGATTAGCTAATCCAATCAGCATCTTGGTCAACTCTCCCATCCCCCAAAGAATTTTTAATTCCTTTTTGTCTTCCCCATGTGAATTTAAAATTCACTTTTATTCCTCCAAGGAATCTTCTCTTCCCCATGTGAATTTAAAATTCACTTTTATTCCTCCAAGCAATCTCCTCTTCCACATGTGATCATTAAAAGGTCACATCAATCACATGGGTTAGGAACCTTCTATTATAAGCACCTTGTCTTATCTAAGGTACTTCTCAACTTCCTTTTTGGGAACCTTGTCTTATCTTCAAAATATCCCCAATCATGTGAATTTAAAATTCACTTTTATTCCTCCAAAGAATCTCCTCTTCTCCATGTGATCATTGAGAGGTCAGATCAGTCACATCCCAAAGTACTTGTCCTTCTTCCACATCATTTGTACCATTTCCATCTCACCATTCCCTTTGGACATTTCATCCTCCACATGGAAAGATGTGAGGGCTTGTGAGTCCTCAACTCACCATAGCCCTCCATCTTGGCCATGGTGGCTCAATCCTGACTATTGAATTCTCTAGAGAATTAAATTTCTTCTATAAATACCCCCCTTTCTCATTCATTCATTTACCTTAGGCATTTTTTATTCTCTCAAATTAATCTTAAGTATTTTGCATAATTAGCTCTATTACTTGCATTTGCATTTAAGTTAAAGTTCATCCTCCATTGTAGAATCCTTAAGTTTTCATTACACACCCACATCCTTCATTGCATCCACACCACCTTGCATCCATTTCTCATCTCATTGCCATCAAGGGAGACCACAACCAAATTTCAATCAAGGGCAAATCAAGGAAATCAACACAAGCAAAGGTATAATTACTTTCATTTTTATATTTATTTTGTGCTTCACTTAGGCTAATTATTGAGGTAGTCTTGTGTTCTTTATATTGCATTTTTAGTTTGTTTTGCATATTTAGAAGTAAAAAAACACTTGCACACAGTTAGAAAGGGAAGAATCAAGATAATGTTGCAGAATGGGAATCACTGGCTACTACAAGAGGTAAGGCACATTCCATGGTTAAGTAGAAATTTAATTTTTTTAGGGCAACTAGGTGATGAAGGTTGTGTTGTTACTATTAATGATAAAAATTGGAAGGTTACAAAAGATGCCTTAGTGGTAACAAAAGGTGTAAAAGTAGGCACCTTATATCTTTGTACAGGTCATATTGTTCCTTCTACTTTAGTTGTTGCAGAGAAAAGTCAATGTTCAAGAATAGTTATTGCAGTTCAGTAGGAAGAAAACTAGACAGTTGTTGTGGGTTCAAAAACAACATGATGGCATAATAGGCTTGGGCATATGAGTGAAAAATGTATGAAATTCTTTCATTCAAAGAATGTTTTACCAGGTCTAAAATGTGTTAATATGGATTTTTGTGAAAGTTGTGTGTATGGAAAACAAAAGAAAGTTAGTTTTCTCAAGGATGAGAAGAAAAAAATGATGAGAAGTTGGAGCTTGTGCATACGGATGTATGAGGACCAACTCAGGTATCTTCTCTCAGTGGATCTCGATATTATGTTATTTTTATTGATGATGCAACTAGGAAGGTATGAATTTATTTCCTTAGGTAGAAATCCGATGTATTTGAAACTTTTAAAAAATGAAGATTGGTTGAGAATGAGATGGGTAAAAGTTAAAATGTATCAAATCTGATAATGGTGGTGAGTATTGCAACAAAGAGTTTGAAGATTACTATTCCTCTAATGGTATTCGTAGGCAGAAAGTGGTTCCAAGGACTCCATAAGAAAATGGAGTGGTTGAGCGCATAAACAGGACAATAATGGAGCTTGCAAAGAGTAGAGGTTGTAAACACTGTTGTTTATTTGATTAATAGAGGTCCCTCTAATCCTTTGGGTTGTGGTATTCCAGAGGAAGCATGGATAGGTAAGAAGGCGAGTTATTCTTTTCTCAAAACCTTTGATTGTAAAGCATTTGCACATGTAGATTATGAAAGTAGAACCAAGCTTGATGTAAAATCAAAGAAATATTCATTTTTTGGATATGGCATTGATGAATTTGGTTATAGGCTTTGGGATTTTGAAAATCAAAAAATTGTAAGAAGCAAGGATGTCGTATTCTATGAGAAAGTGTTGTACAAAGATCAGTTGCAGTAGCATGAGAAGAAAGTAAATGATTATGTAGTGTTGGATGATACTTTGAACAACAATGTCTCAATGGTTCCTCATGCTCCGCAACAAAAACAACAAATACCACAAACTCCAGTGAATGTTAGACAATCAACAAGGATAAGTAGACCTCTGAATAAAATTTATCCCTCTTTGTATTTTATTTTATTAACTAATGTTGGTGAACCGAAATGTTATGATGAGGCTATGCAAGTGGATGCCAAGGTTCAGTGGGAGCATGGAATGGAAGAAGAAATGGACTCCTTGCTAAAAAATTAGACTTGGGAATTATGCAAGTTGTCTGTAGGTAAAAAGGTTTTACCAAACAAATGGGTTTATAGGTTGAAAGAGGAAGATACAGATAAGAAAAGATTTAAAGCCAGATTAGTTGTAAAGGGATTTGCACAAAAAAAAGGCATTGATTTTGATGAAATCTTTTCTCCGATTGTTAAAATGACTTTTATTCGTACTTTTTTAAGTATTGTGGTTGTTGAACATTTTCATTTGGAACAATTAGATGTTAAAACTACCTTTCTCCGTGGTGATTTGGAAGAGGAAATATATATGGAACAACCACGAGGATTTGAGGTCAAAGGTAAGGAGAAATTGGTGTGCAAATTGAAGAAAATTTTATATGGCTTGAAGCTCCTCGACACTGGTATGTTAAATTTGATAGTTTTATAGTTGAGCATGGCTACAGTTGATGTAATTCAGACCATTGTGTTTATTTTAAGAGGTTAGATGATGATAGCGACATTATTTTATGTTATATATTGATGATATACTTGTAGCGGAGTCTCACATGGATCACATAAGGGAGTTAAAACAACAGTTAGAAAATTCATTTGCTATGAAGGATTTGGGGGTAGTAAAACAAATCCTTGGCATGAAGATTACTAGACATAGGAAAAAGGTTGATTATGATGAAAAGGTGTTGCAGAGATTTCACATGGCAAATGTAAAAGCTGTCAACACACCTTTTCCTAGTCATTTAAAATTGACTAAGGATATGTGTCCAAAGACACAAGAGAAGGAGGATCAAATGTCCAAGGTACCATATGCTTCAGCTGTAGGCAGTTTAATGTATGTCGTGGTATGCACGAGACCAGATATTGCACATTTTGTAGGAGTTGTTAGTAGGTCTTTGAGTAATCTAGGAATGGAGCATTGGAATGCCGTAAAATGGATTGTCAAGTATTTGAGAGGTACATCTAATAAATGTTTATGTTTTGGGGGCTCTAATACTGATTTAAAAGGTTTTTTTACTTAGATTTGGCAAGGGATATTGATACCAGGCGAAGTACCACAAGTTATGTATTTACAGTTGGTGGGATAACAGTGAATTAGATTTCTCAGTTGCAAAAGGTGGTTGCTTTATCCACCACGAAGGCAGAGTATGTTGCTACAATAGAGGCAACAAAGGAGATGATATGGCTGCAACTTTTCATGGAAGAATTGGGCAAACAACAGGCTAATTTTTTTTTGTTTACGGACAGCCAGAGTGTTATACATCTTGAAAAGGATTATGCCTTGCACTCTAAAACCAAACACATACAACTGACATATCATTTCATTTGGTCAATTTCGAAGGATGCACAAGTAAAGTTGGAAAAGATACACACATATGACAATCCAGTGGATATGTTTATGAAGGCAGTAAAAAGGGAGAAGTTGAGGTCCTCTTCCGCTTTAGTTGGTCTTTTAGGCGAACAATAAAACACAACAATAGTGTCCATGGTGCTTATTTCCAGTGGGAGTTGTAGGGGCAGTGGTGTTATGATCAGTCTCCAAGTGGGAGATGGTATGGTGTGGATTCTAATCAGTCTCCAAGTGGGAGATTGTTGTGTTATGGAGACCAATCAAACTCGGATGCTAAAAATATTCACCATTATTATTTTTATTAAATAATTGTTGTTTTATTGCAATCTTGTATGAATGGTTAAAATAATTAGTAATCGCCCAAAAAGAAAGGAGTTATTGGTTGCATGAGTTGTTACATGCATGGGAAGGTATTTTCCACGCGTTTTTGGGGTTATTTATGGTTGATGGGCATGAAAAATGAATGGAGAAATTCATAGAAAAGTGGCTGAAAAATGCAGTGTCACAGGTAAACGCAACAAAGGCTATGTAAAAATCAGCAGTGGAAAAACATGGAAAAGCATTCCTGCAAGTTATTGCATGTCTTTGCATGTCATTGTAAAGTTTATTTGTTGTGATATTAATACATATTGGACCATCTTCTTGGTGGATGTAGCTCGAATTTGGGTGAACCATGTTAAATCTGTGTCTTGTCTTCTTGTTGTCCATTTTTTGGGGTTTTATAAATCTATTGTGTTTTCACAATTTTTTGCATTTAATTGATAAGTTATTGCCTTCAATCTCTAACACTTATCACCTCCTTCATAGGTATTCTTCAATTTGTCCCACATTTCTTTGGCCTATTTATAGTACATAACCTTCATAAATTCTAATTCTGATAATCCACATAGAGTTGCATTCTTCACCTTTGTATTATATTAATTGGCCCTCTTTCCTTCCTAATCTATTGGAGGAGTCGTAGGAGGTGTATAACCATTCACCATGAATTGCCAAACATAATATCCTAGATCATTCAAATATGTTTCTATCCTTATGCTCCAAAAAATATAGTTTTTTCCATCAAACAATGATGCTTTGTTTGACGAGAAACCATATTCGCCTTGTCTTTCCATGTATGCTTATATAAGATCTTTCTTCAAGCAGTTAAGTTGTGTTTCAAAGAAACCCGCTTTGATACTAATTAATAAGCACACAATTATACTGAGAGGGGGGTGAATTAGTATAATACAATCTTTTAATTTTTCAACTTAACAATCACAATAACATCAACTATCTCCTGCCAAACTTGCTAACCCCGGTCCTAATCCTAAATCCCCAACCAAGCAACCAAAAAAGGATAAAACCCATCAAAATCTAAGTCAGAAATCAATGGCTGTTAGGTTGTGTAAGCTCAAAAACACACCTCCAAAAAAATCTAGCAAATAGACCCCCAACATAAACAAAAAAAATCCTTTGTTAATTTCTATGTGGAGAAAACTACCTCCGGTGAGGAGGAGACTAATTTGAATAGTGAAAATATAAACAAAGAGGATAATACTAAAGATATTGACCCTACCATTGATCTTGAGAACCCTAGTGTTCAAAGATAAGAGGATGGCTGACAAGTAGGCCAATGAGATAATAGTTGATAAAATCTCTAGTGACTCAGGGCAAGATAAGAGGGATGAGGAAAGCAGTGATGATGACAATACAGAGGACGCATAGGAGTGTGTTCAAGGTCCTAGTCTATTCCTTGAATTCAATATTATGCTCAAGGAATCAAAGGATTCCACCCCTACAAAAGATCACAAGGAGGAAAATTGTCCCGACTACGAGAAGACAACATAGGACTGCATGACTCTTATGGCTAGGGTTGAAAATTTGGTAAGGAAGCTCAATAGCCTTTCTTGTTTCACCCTCAGGGTCATACACCATTTTTTATCACTCTTGCCTCTATGTTATAGGATGAGATAAAGAAGCATGACAATGGAAAGGACCCCAGCTCGAGCTAGCAGGAGCAGGATGCTTTTAAATTCCTCATAGAGAACTGATAAAATCTTCCCAACTAGGGTGTCCTTGCTTGTTTTGTTCCTAGTTTACTATGGTGTAGTTGTGCTCTTTGTATGTTGTCACTGGTCTATTTGTAGCCTATGGCCCTAGACTTCTTTTTTCTTTAAACTCTTTTCCCTTAGGGCCTTTTGTGTTTGGGTACAACACCCTATAAATGTTTCTTAACTTATAAAAAAATCAATTACACAATATCAATAACATAATAACTAACAATTATGCAACACAAGAACACAAGATTTACTTGGAACCCCTTGTGAGAGAAAACCACAAAAAAATATTGCTTTTATATGAAACTTCTTACAAAATATTTTTAGGTACCAACCTTCAGGAGACACCAATCCCCTCCGATACAATTTGTGAGCACCAACCCATCGGAGACACCAATCCCACAACTGAAAACCAACTTAGTAAGAGACCCCAATCTCTTCAATATGAGGCACCAACCTTCTGAACAACAAGTCTTAGTATTCTTGAAGAATAAATCTCCTTCAAATTTTGCTCCTCAAATTATTATCTACTTCTTAAAATAAATTTCTACTCTCCAAGTCTATTTGTGCTTGTATGATATAACTTGTATTCAACACACATACTTCACCACATCTCACAATCTTCATAAATATCTTCATGAAGGAGGGTGGCCTTATGAAATACATGTCCTTCACAAATGGACATGACTCTTCTTAAATCTCTATTGTCGCCTCTTCAAACTTGATAGCCACCTTTGGAGATGAACTGTTTCCTTTTGTTTAGAATAATTGTTTCCCTTAAACACACTTCATCACACCTGTAAATAAAGTCACTTATCACACACATATTTTAGGAAATTTAAACTTGTTTAAATACCTTAAATTGGGTGCTAAAACACCAACGTCGTCCAACATTAATTGCCTAGGAGTTTCTTTTTTATAATGAGTGTCATAAGGAGGAATTTGGTCAACATAGTAATTGATAGAAAGAAACACCAAAGTAGATAGAGAGGTCGACTAGCATGAGTATAATGAAGTTTGTTGATGTATTCTTGATTAATATTTAGTGGATTTTGGCCATACACCAATCAATGATTTTCTTCTTGAACCAATGATTTCCTCCCTAACATTAATGGCATTTTTGTTGGACCAATAATGACATCAATTATTGTGATGTTGATCTTCCCTTTGACATCAATGAAAATATTTTTAATAATTGCTTCTCAACCTTGTGATAGAGGTACCTTTAGGTGGCTAAATAGTGGCAAGTACCCTCAACTAGCTCTTTTATCTATCATGTTCATTATATTCCTACTAATGAATAAAAAGATGAGATTATAACAATCACCCCTTAATTATCACTATGTTTTTTTTATTCACAAAAACTACAAACTTAATCGACCACCATTGTGGTGATGACTCCACACCAACACTTAAAAGCTTATGCTATAAAGTGGTAAGCTTCTAATGCCAGGTTCTTCTCGAGACCCAAACCTAAACCTCGAGGGTTCATTCACAATGACCTTGATTACATATGTCCTTTGGGAATTAGAAGCTTCATAGTTTGTACACTAATGATAGAGAGATTTCATCCTCTCATCTTGTTTGAGATTTTGGATCTCTCTTTTAACTCATGGATATTAATTAAGCTTATGCATTTAAATTAGTCTAGCTACAATCAAATGATAACATCAAATTTCAATCTAGTGTTATTTCCATACTAATCATTAGTGTAAAAACACATGCAAACCCCTTAGGGTCAATATCAACCAAAATCCAAGGTTCAGACAAGGTGATTGGCTTGAGCATACATCACTTATACACACACCACGAGTGCAACAATAACTAGCTCATACACACATCATAGGTACAATAGAGAATAGCTCATATGCACAACACAAGTATAATAGCAACTAGTTCAAGCATGCATCACCTATATCTAGTGTGAAAAATACATACATTGAATGTTCACATAGAGACAAATTGGCACAAGGGAAGTGAACACAACCTACTGTATGCATCATTCCACAACCTGATTCACTAACATAGAAGCTCATACGTATATCTCATATGGGAAAAAATGTCAGTGCATCATATACTACACCATGAGTCCCATCCTTCTCCAAATCCACCATTGTCTATGATGACAGTCAAACATCCCATACTACTTGATGCCATCACTAGCAAGGGCATCAATATAACAATGTGTGCAAAATTTGAGTGGCTGATACATCCTCAATGAGTGGCTAACACCTACCCTTTTAGTGCATCCTAGATAGAAAATGAATGTAGGTGCATCATGTACTACATTGTGGGTCCCATCCTTTTCCTTGGTCTTTTGCACCAACCATGATGATAAGCATCCCATACTACTTGTGATCATCACGAAATAAGGATTAATGTCAATATTGAGCTCTTGAGATGGGTAGATCTTGGCATCCATTGCCTACATGATGCTAATCTTAACGTCCACATGTCACTAGAGGAAACCATCCAATCCTCTAGCATAGCACTGGGTGTCCATCACCTACATGTTGGCCCTAAGGTCCACATGCCACTAGCAAAAATAATCCAAGTCTCTAGAGAAACATAGGGCATCCATTGCCTACATGTTGTAGGCCTTAAGGCTTGCATGCCACTGGCAAAAACAATCTCGCTATCTATGGGATCTACAACTAAATAGTCTATAGGAAGAGCATGCTCCTTGATTGTCGTCAAGCTAAAGTGTTGATAATTTATCTTATGTGGGTCATAGGATTTATCAATGGGTGATCACCTCAAAAGGAGTGTAATAATCTACGTCTTAGGCGGTATACACCCTCTATCTATGCCCTTGCAGAGTCCTTATTCCATTTGTCTTGTATTTCCTAAGAAGTCAACTCCTATATCAATCTTTATTCAATGTTGGGACATTATAAAGTATCTTGACATAGATCAAAAAAAATTATGGAAAGGGTTTATATCATGGCTAATTAATCTAGTTACATTACTTGAAATGGATTTGATAAATTATTCAATTATCTTATAGGTCTAAAGACTATTTACCAAGACATAACATATTGAATCTCTATAAGATGGCCTCTATCCAAACACATACATAAACTTGTTCAAAATCATAAGGAATCAAAATTGTTTACTTCAATTAAATATTATTTGGAAACACATTATTTAATAGATATGATTAATCCATAAATAAAATATTAAATAAAATGCCATACCATATTGGTAATACTTACCCTCATAGCTAGCAAAGGCCACCCTTAGGAACTTAATCCTAAGCTTTATACAAACATAGGTATATATTAAGTCAAAAAACCACCCCTAGCAACTTAGAATACCCATTGTTCACCTCGTTAGATTCTATTAGCTTAATTTTACTTCATTATTAGATATGATCTATCAATTTTCCTTAACTCATGCATAGCCACCTAATGTACATTTGAGCCTCAAATTGAAACATGCTAAAGAGGGAAGGTCAAACAAGTTTAGGAACAACCCCAATCCTTGGAGATATGCTTAAAC
Organism: Sequoia sempervirens; assembly: GCA_007258455.2. Lineage (NCBI taxonomy): Eukaryota > Viridiplantae > Streptophyta > Pinopsida > Cupressales > Cupressaceae > Sequoia > Sequoia sempervirens. The sequence continues at coordinate 59,937 of VDFB02179401.1, forward strand.
TCTCCCCCTACGAACTTGAGGTCACAGGGGCATCCTTTGCCAAAGGACTGTCTACATACACACTTCTAAACAAAATCGAAGTCACGTGTAGTTCTCCTTAGAACATCTCTTAAAGGACATGTATAGGTTCCCATAACCAAAGTTTTGTTAAAATTTCCACTCAATTAATAACAATTAACAATAGTTAGGAAATCATAACTAAGCTCACAATTTAGCAACCCATACTATAACACTTCCCTTTAAGGATATTGAGGTTTTGAATAAAGCTCTATACATTATTATTCATCTTATTGACATAGGGGCTAGGCTTATTACTCAACACAAAATTATCTTGGTTCACACAAACCTATTAGGTTAAATGAAGAGGTAGACTAGTTCCTTACAACCCTAATCATATTTCCCAAAGGTATGTGATGCTAAAGTTATTGATTCCAATGTAAATGATAGGTATCTTATCATACTATGATGACATTAATAAGTCCTGAGGTTTAGTTAAATATCTTTAACGAGTAGTATATTGCCTCATCCATATTCTAGTACAAGGTTCACATAGCTCAGCTCTACACTATAATGTTATCATTTAGTGTAGGCATATAATGACCATCTCTATCATAAATATGATAGAATTATACAATTTAAGGATACCACAAAGCATATTTTATATCCCTACCAAGCAATGGTATCAAATTCATTTCTAGCCCATGTTATAGAAAAAACAATGTCAACATGAAATTCTTGATAAAATATAGAACCAAATTAATACCATATTCCCTTTTCACATAGATTATGATTTATGTCAACCCCTATATATAAAGTTAGGACATTTCTATAGAGGACTTATTTATATAGACAAACCTTTATAAAATATAACCTCCCTTTAGAAAAAATAGTTTACCTTGCTTACAATTACCATAGCATTGGTTCAACCTCTAATTACATGATTAGAAACACAACTACAAGTATAGATCTATATAGGCTTATCTCTAATAACATTTAAGAACCTTAGCATAAATTCTTGCAAACTAATAGGAGAATCCCCCTTATAGTTAAATAGAGGGAAAGAAAATCCAAATTCCTAACCTACAATAATGATATAATATATATAACTTTAATGTTTCTTAAACAAGGCCTCGATAACATTAAAGTATTGATTACTAATCAAGTGTGTATATGTAGATATAATTATATATTACAAGCGGCTAAAAAAGTTAACACCTAATTTCTTATCTAAAAATGTGAGATATAATTACATTTATTCCCACATGAAAGACATTGCTTTTTTACAATTATTGTTCATCCATCAATTTCTTACATGTAAAGAGAAAATGAATTGTTTAACAAAATATCTCAATGAAACAAGTAGCATACACCCTACAAACCTTTCTCATTTAGAAGGGAAGGATAGGCAAACCAAGATAGCAAAATCAAGATATTGCAAAAACAGTAGACTAGCCAGAACTAAGTTTAGGATAAATGTTAATTTCTATAACCTAGCAACAGATTAATTGCACAATAAATTCACAGAAAGAAATCTGATTTATAACAATTAATACAACTGGGTTAATTAACAACTAATAACAGCGGAAGCAAAAAATAACATCAAGCCAAACACAAAAAGACAATAACACAGATATACCCAAGAAACCCCAATGCGGGGAAAAACCTGCAAATGTTGGATCTTCTATTCAGCCTAACAGCAAACTTTTCTTTCGAAAAATACAATATGAGTTTGCTACAGCAATCTTGTATTTATAGAGCCTAGCTGCTTTACTTAGCGTGCAAGGAAAGAATCTTTCCTTGCTTTCTTTGGCTTTATTTACACATAAAATCACTCTAGGATTTATCTTATCCTCCCAAACTCGGAAACATTCTATTAAAGAATAAAATCCCACTCTTGGATTTATCTTATCCTCACAAACTCAGAAACATTCTATTTAAAGAATAAAAATCCTGCTGTTGCTAAAAATCCAACTCGAATTGATTTAAAGCAAATCTTATCTTGAGTTGCTTTAAAGCAAATCCATATCCCACTTTTCTAGCTACAAAAATCAACACTCCCTCTTAGCGAGGAAAGTGTTCTGCACCACACCCAACTTGTCCCTGAAGAATTCAAACTTGCTCTTCATCAAGGCCTTCGTCAGGATATCTGCTATCTATTCATTTGTAGGAATGTAAATGAGCTTCACTATCCCCTTCTCCACACAATCTATGATGAAGTGGTACTTGATCTCAATGTGCTTTGACTTGTCATGAAACACTGGATTCTCAAAGAGTTTGATGCAACTCTGATTATCACAAGAAATGACTGTAGGATCCAACTCGATTAAAGAGCCGACTAGAAGTTTCTCGGATAGCCTCACATGTAGCCATACTGGCTGCCATATACTCGGCCTCTGCAGAACTCGCAACCGACTTCGTTTCTGCCGTACCAAGAGACCGCTCCCATCCAAACTGAAACTACACCAAGTGCTCTTTTCGATCAGCTGTACGCCTGCCCAATCTGCATCAAAACCCCTTGAGCTTCACTCTATCATGCTGAACATATTTCAGCCCATAATCAACTGTGCCTCGGAGATATCTCAAAACATGCTTCGCAGCTATCCAGTGCACACGTTTAGGTTCCACCATAAACTGACTGAGTGAGTTCACTGCAAAACAAATGTCTAGCCTGGTGTTGACCAGATACATAAGAGAGCCTATCAACTGTCTATATAAAGTAGGGTCCACTGCCTCTGATCTGGAAGCATCAATCTTCTTCCAATTGGTCACAAGTGGCATTGACATAGGCTTACAGTTTTCCATCCCGAATCGCTTCAAAATATCAATTAAGTACTTCCCTTGTCCAAGGAAGATCTCTCCCTCTTTCTGCCACAACTCCAATCCTAAAAAGTAGTGCATCAACCCCAAGTCCTTCATCTCAAACTCTCCTGCAAGATCCCGCTTGCAATGTGCTATGAGCTCCTCTGACCCTGTGAGAAATAGGTCATCAACATATAACAACAATATGAGAAGTTTGCCCTTCACCTGAACATAGTACAGGTTCAAATCTGCCTCACTCTTGATGAAGCCCACACTCTGCAAGTAACTATCAATACGTGAATACCACGCCCTAGGAGCCTACTTGAGTCCATACAGTGCTCTTTTCAACTTGCATACATGAGAATCCCTCTCATGTGCTTCAAACCCTTCTGGTTGCTCTATGTAAATCTCTTCCTCAATCATTCCATTGAGGAAAGCCGTCTTTACATCCATCTGATGAATCCTCCAACCCATCTGTGCTGCTATAGAAATGATAGCTCTTATGGATGAGTACCTGGCTACTGGAGCAAAAGTCTCATCATAGTCGACTCCTTCCTTCTGTGAAAACCCCTTAGCCACAAACCGGGCTTTGAACTTTTCCACACTACCATCTGCAGCATGCTTAATCTTATACAGCCATCTCGAGCCCACCACAGACTTATCTTCTGGTCTTGGTACTACCTCCCACACACTGTTCTTCATGATGGAAGAATACTCTTCCACCATGGCATCTCTCCACACTTGGTGCTTGGATGCCTCCTGAAAGCTGGAAGGCTCTACTTCAATTAATTCACTCATAAGTGCCACATAATCTGAATAACGTCTGGGAGCCCTTCTTTGTCTGACTGAATCTTGAGGATCACCTACATATTCTTGAGCCTCTCTTAATGTTTGCTCAGCTACCTTGTTTCTCCTCTTCTCACTAATAGGAATCTGAGGCTGAGGAATTATTCGTTCCTCTATCTGATCATCCTGCTTGTTCTGCTCTCCAGCTTGTGTGACTGAAGTTTGAGGAATTTGTGCTACCTCCACTGTGGATGTTTGTTCCTCCTCATTCATCAAGTTACTTGACTTCTGAAGAGCCCTCTCTTCCTCAAACTTCACATCTCTGCGAACCACTGTTTTCCTGAGAGCAGGAATATAAACCCGATAAGCCTTAGAAGTTTCACTATACCCAACAAGTATACCCTTCTCTGCAGTAGGTTCCAACTTGGTTCTCTTCTCAACAGGAATGTGACAATACACAGGGCATCCAAAGATGCGAATGTGCCCCAAATCTGGTTTCTTACCAGTGAACTCCTCTTCTGGAGTCAATTTGCCCAACACTTTGTGAGGGCTCCTATTTTGCAAATACACAGCTGTGTTGCAAGCTTCTGCCCATAAGAACCAAGGCAGATCCTGATCATGAAGCATGGCCTTGGCTGCTCCAACTATAGCCCTATTTTTCCGTTCAGCAACCCCATTCTGCTGAGGGTTGTACGGAACTGTCAACTCTTTCTTGATACCTTCCTGAGCACAAAAATCTTTGAAGGCATTCGAGGTATACTCGCCTCCATTATCGTTCTCAAGTATCTTGATCTTCTTCCCAGTTTGGTTCTCCAGAGCCTTAAACTCTTTGAACCATCAAGACCCATCTTTATTCTTCATGAAATATATCCACGTCTTCCTGGAGAAAATCATCAATGAAAGTAACATAATACTCATATCCATTCAAGGATGTTGTTGACATAGGTCCACACACATCTGAGTGTACAAGATCCAAAATCCCTTCGGATCTAGTGTCGCTGCTTGGAAAACTGGTCTTAGCATATTTCCCAAGAGCACAACCCTTGCACACCTCATGCTTTTCTGTCTTCATCCAGGCAGCCCTGTCACTATTTCCTTAAGAATATTAAGTGCTCCATGGTGAAGGTGAGCCATCCTCCTGTGCCATAATTCTCCTATCCCTTTACAGCTACTAACCAACGCATGTGCTGGCTCAAACTGTAACCGAAACAAGCTGCCATGCCTGACACCAATCACTTTTGCAATCTTGGAATCTTTGGGACGAATATAGACTTTTCCCCTCTCAAAGGTCACGATGTAACCCTTGTCTTCCAAGGCAGAAACTGAGATTAAATTCTTTGTCATGCCAGGGACATACAACACATCCTCCACCAACAAAGGTTTGCCAGACTCCCTCTGAAACTTGACGGTGCCAATACCAGTTGCATGGTACTTGGCATTGTCTCCGAGCTCAATATAGAAATCCAGCTTCTTCTCCTCCAACTTGGTGAAACATTCTTTGACTCCCGTCATGTGGCGAGAAGCCCCACTATCAATATACCATACCCTATTGGCAATTGAACTTGAGAGACAGGCAATGAGTGAAAACTCATTTTCAAATCGTGATGCAAACTCGTCCACCTCTGCTGTGGCAGCAAATTGCTTCTTCTGCTTGTCCTTATTTTTCTTATTCGGACATTGACTGGCATAGTGACCCATCTGATGGCAGCAAAAACATTTAATCTTGCTCAGATCTTTCTTCTTCCCACTCTTGGAAGAAGAACCTTCCGATTGCTCTTTATTGGACTTCTTCTTACCCTTGCTTGCAAGAGCAAGATTTTCTTCATCTTGAACCTTCTTTGTCTGATCTCCTCGATGAGCACCTTCACGGATCTCCTCCTGAACAAAATCATCCCAAAGTCTTGCCCAATCAGGTAGCCGATCTCTGCCGACAACACACTTGACAAACACTTCCCAGTGCTTTGAAAAACCATTCAAGGCTATACGCACCAACTCATCTTCTTTAATCGTCTCTCCAAGCAGCAAGCTCATCCTGACCGTGTCAGCTTGGACAAGTAAGAGGTCACACTCGCCTTTGGACATCTTGGTATTATGCAATTTGTCCTTGAGCATCATCTTACGACTCTGATAGTCGCTCTGATAAAGTTTTGTGAGTGTATCCCACATCTCCTTGGCGGTGTCTTTCCCTGATAAATGAGGAATTAAATGATCTCTTACTCCATCCAGGATAATCCTCTGAGCTTTGGCCTCTTTGACTTCATGCGAATCTAAGGCAACAGGATCATTTGTTGGTGGAGTCACTTCTGTGCTAGCATAGATCCACAACCTGTTCTCCTTGAGAACAGATGTAATCCGAACCTTCCACTGCAAGAAGTTAGACGCACCCTAGCCATGTCCTCGTATCGAACGCTAGTTGCCATAGCCACAAAAGAACTGGAAACGAAAATCTAATGACTTTTTTTTTTTCCTAAAAATATGCGTTACAAATCTTGGCTTCGTATTCAGAGTTTAGAGCTCTGATACCATGTTAATTTCTATAACCCAGCAACAGATTAATTGCACAATAAATTCACAGAAAGAAATCTGATTTATAACAATTAATACAACTGGGTTAATTAACAACTAATAACAGCGGAAGCAAAAAAAACATCAAGCCAAACACAAAAAGACAATAACACAGATATACCCAGGAAACCCCAATGCGGGAAAAAACCTGCAAATGTTGGATCTTCTATTCAGCCTAACAGCAAACTTTTCTTTCGAAAAATACAATATGAGTTTGCTACAGCAATCTTGTATTTATAGAGCCTAGCTGCTTTACTTAGTGTGCAAGGAAATAATCTTTCCTTGCTTTTTTGGCTTTATTTACACATAAAATCACTCTAGGATTTGTCTTATCCTCACAAACTCGAAAACATTCTATTAAAGAATAAAATCTCACTCTTGGATTTATCTTATCCTCACAAACTCAGAAACATTTTATTTAAAGAATAAAAACCCTGTTGTTGCTAAAAATCCAACTCGAATTGATTTAAAGCAAATTTTATCTTGAGTTGCTTTAAAGCAAATCCATATCCCACTTTTCTAACTACAAAAATCAACAATAAATACCATTATCTCCTTAGAGGGAAAGGCTAAGTGATTCCTTACGAATACATTGAACTCCATACCAATTTTGATGATCTAGACTTTAATTTTCGCATAGGTAGAGAAAACACGTGCAAGGGTTGTAGAATATGACGTTACATCTGTCAAATGCATCTTCTTAAAAGTTCCCAAGATATTTGGATAAACAAATTTTATGAATATCCTGCAACTATTGCAGTCAATGAAACTCCATTCTTGAGGCATTTCTTTAAAAAACCCTTAAGGCCTTTTGAAAACACCATACTACAAATATCACGTGTACAGGCACTTGCAACCCCCACTTCTCATCCACTCCACGCACATAGAGGCTCATTCTTGTCAACTTTCTTCTCACATAGACAATAACGAGTTTTTTGGGGCAGCTACCAAGCTGGGTTACATTCCCTCTCTTCTTTCCTCTCCGTGTACTCTCCCCTATCCTCTCCTTTGATGAAATATTATATCCGTTTAGCTTTAATGGACATACCTACCCTGCTGAAAGCTCTCATTTTACCACTAGCAGGGAGAACACGTTGGTAACGGTTGTGGAATTTGGCTTTACACCTGCCATTTGCATTTGCTCGCAAGTTCCTAAAACCTTTTCAACGAATCCATTTGGGGCTTATCTTGCCTTCCTTGAACGAATATCATCCATTCTTGTGTCTCCCATCCTCCCTTGACTAATGAAACTCCTCATCTGTTATGCTTTTATGTATATCCACAACCTCATCTGGGTAAAGGCAATTAGGATACCAAGGTTTTGGGCTTGTACTTTTTACGGTTGCAGAAATTGCCTTTTCTTGAAAGTTCCTCAAGACTCTAACAAATCCATCTTCCTGCACACTTGATAAATGCAGAGAGGTACATCATTCCTTGTTAATGGCATGACAAGAAACTGTCTATGTTCTCCCTACCTACCCACCTATACTTGCACCATGAGCTTGTCTCCCCGTCCCCTTTTCCCGTTTCAAAAGTCATTTTAATTTGCTTTATTTTTTATTTTTTCTGTTCCTATTCTTTGACCATGAGGATGTGACAAAGACAAAGAGGATGATGGTACAATTATAAGTTGGGCACCAGTTCTCAATGATTAGGACCTTCGAAATGGTTGTGGTAATCCTTCTCAGAGAGATCTACCTCCTTTCTTCATTAGAATAAGGTTTCTAACAAACTTTTTTGGGGTGTAATGTCATTCCACCCTTCTTTTATAAACTGGTGTATATTCTATTTTTTATAATTATAATGTTTCTCCATATTGTTTGGGATTAGTTTTGCTGGAAGCAGATATAAGTGGATTTAAGTATCCTTTTGAGTGTTAGCTATAAGCCCATAGAAATTTCCCAAGACTGGGAGCTATGTACTCCAATTTCTGTGTGTATCTCCTGTTAACTACTTATCAATCTATTGAAAGGGTATTAAAAATAAAATATATTAAACCATCTTCATATTCCTTGTTCATACAAAAGCATGGACAAGAATCAGATCTCCATAAGCTCTATTTCCTGGAATGATACTTTTGTTTTCAGTTCTATTACACATAAAAACCTGGAATTTATGTGTATATTCTACACTGCTACAGCCATCAATGGTTAAACATTGAACAAAAATCAATGATAATTGGTGGGACATGGGACATGCTTTCCTTTACATTTTGCAAATCCTTGATGATTGTACATGGATGATGAATATATACTATCAAGGCAATCCTTCACTGTTTGTTCAAAGATTCCAAATATTAACAGTTTCAAACTTGTGGGGAATATGAAGGACTACAATCTGGATTTTTAAGTTCACTTTTCCATAAAGATGTCTTCAAGCCAGCCTTTCAGGTCAACGAAGTAGGGAATTTTAACAAGGAAACCCTTGATCAATGGACATGGATGATAAGTATTAACAAGAAATCCTTCAATGTTTGTTCAAACATGTAGAATATGAAGAACCAGTCTGGATTTTTATGTACACTTTTACAAAAGATGATTTCAAGCTAGCCTTTCACTTCAAACATGTCCTCAAGCCAGACTTTCATATCAAACATGTCCTCAAGCCAGCCTTTTATATCACTTTTCCGTAAAGATGTTTTCAAGACGGCTTTTCTTGTCGAACATGTCCTCGGCCACACATTCACATGTCTTACTAGATAGATTACACATAATAATTTGATCATATATGGCACAAGGAAATCCTGCAAAGTACTATAAAAAATCCCAAGTTCATGACAGTGAAAGATTCATTTGATGAACACATCTCACAAATTATTCCCAATTCTGAAAATTTACAATCTTCGCCCTGAATTTTCAATCTATAGAAGCAAAACGGAAGATTTTAATTTATGTCAGATTAAACTATCTTGAATTTAAGTCAAAACTCGAGGCAAGATTTTAATCTACTCCAGCAAGAAAGCAGAATCCACACATACCTGATTTTAATCTTGAAGTTACACTACATGATGTACAAAAATGAATCAAGTGGATAAAAGGAGAACAGAAAAGTTACTCCAATTCAAAACTCAGGGCACACACCTCTTTGGAATCACTAGAGTGTTATGTGCAAGTATATGTTACATCCACCGTTTATGGGTCTTCAAACACTGCTGAAGAGGTGGGATCTTGCAGTGTGACTCAAGGTGTCCTTGTGGAGCTGAAATAAATACAAAGAATATATACATGTTTAAACTACTATCGCCCTAGAATGGCCTCTATATTCTCATGTCCAGGTTACCTCTTTATAAGGGAAGAATAAATTTGACAGATAAGTTGACCACATATATAGTTTGATTACTCTTTTACTGACTTACAAGCTGTTGGCATTGATTCAACAGGTAGCCTTCCCGCAAGAGAAGCTCGCCTAGCCTGGATACCAGTAAGCGATTGCCTCCTGGGAGAAGGATGGTTTTGTCCACCAATCGAAAATCTGCGGTTGACACTGGAGACTGGAGATGATGATTCCACTTGCTTTGGACTTCTGATTTGCAAACATAAAAAAAATCAATGGACTTAAAAAATTACTAATACCTTTCCTCGTCGATACCATGATGACCCTCATTTTAATGTTCTTATAAATATTACCTTCTTTCACTACCATTCATGAATTTTCCAAATGTCTGCAGTGACTTCTTGATGTTTGACGACTTCTTTTTGGATGCTGTCACAATAACATTTAGTGTCTTGGTCTCTGATTTCACTTGTTCCAAAGACTTGCTAAAAAGATCGTGCCCCATACTTGGGTGTTCAGGTGTTCTAGGTGGGAGATTAGCCTTCTGAGTTTGAATTATCTCAACAGTCTTCCCACTCAAGCTGTGTCGACGGTTACTTCCCCTGCCAATTGATTTGCCAATTTGCATCTCGGTATTATTCAGCTTTACCTTGTCACCAGTATAAAGAACTTCCCCAAGAGAAACTATTCCAAAATTAGAAATATTGTTATGGTCCTGCAGTCAAAAGTAAATCAATTAAGACAACTTGGTTAACTCAAAGGAGAAAAATGTGAGGACGACAATATTTATTAAAGTGCACCTGCGTTTTGCTTATTCCATCTTTCAATTGCTCAGAATTTCTCCTTCCAGGACCATCGAGACTTAATCGGCTTGAGCGCACCGGTGTTTTTTCTATCTTTGCTTTATGCTTCTCAATCATAAGTGGAGATACCTTCACACTCTGTGAGTTCCCTAGTTCGGCTTCTTTTCTTGCTAATGCTTTATTCAAACTATCTACCTGCAGAGAGAAAATATGTGTAGTTTAAATCCAAAATAAAACTCAGATTCTTTTTACCTGGAATAATATTCAAATAAGTTTATTGAGAAAAGGAACCATCAGTGCATATTTCAGACTTAAGATTTTAAAGAGCACATTTCATGTGCATATTGTGAATCTGAGAATTCCTCCTTTGAATTTCTTAACATATACCTGTTCTTTAAGCTCACGGACTTCTGCACTTTCTTTGTTTACACGAGCAGCACCAAGTTCAACGGTAGCCACCCTTTCAGCAAATTTAAGAGTGCTAAGTGTCTCTCCATATGAATCCAATTCAGGACTTATGTGCACAAACATCAAGGTCTTAGCCTGACCCCCTGGTATATAAATTTGCATGCTACATAGTATTATAATAGATTCAACAGAGAAATTAAAAAGGGAAAATTAAATATTTATCATGGATAAGTTTAAGTCACCTAAGGAATCTTGAAGCAATTGAGTCAACTTGCTGTTTCGATATGGTACATGTGAATTTTTCTGCGCCAGTGCTGCAATCACATCTCCTAGAGATGAAAGAGACTTGTTGATGTGCTGAGCCTCCTTCAACCGATCTCCAGTTACTTCAGATTTGTCCACCCTCTCACTTCCAGCAAGATCCACTAAATGTAGGCAGCTATGAAGGTTGCATCCAGAAACACAATCTGTGCCTTGCACATGTACAGTCAATACACTGCAAAGAAAACTCTTAGAATTGGCCTCAAACAAAATATTTAAATGAAGCTACTCTGTGCCTTGCACATGTACAGTCGATACACTGCAAAGAAAACTCTTAGAATTGGCCTCAAGCAAAAAATTTAAATGAAGCTATCACACAAATGGTACAATCTCTCCAACCTGTGAGAACGGCTGCTGCGGTCATTGAGGGCAGTAGAGCTAACAGTGCGATTCTTTTGGCCAGAATTCATCAAGTCTAAGACATCAGATGTAGATTTAACTGGCAAAACACTGGCATCTGGTACATTAAATCCATTGTGTCCATTGTTTCGAATATCTAATTTGCAGGGGATTAAGGATTACCAATGCAACATTAATTTTCTGTGGGTATGGACAATCAAAAGAAAAGTATCAATTTATATAAAAACACAGCACAAGGATATTTCTTGTTGAAGGCATCTGTGCCAAGAAGATCTCTCACTTGTTCGTTGTATATCTCTATCATTTGAACAGATACCTCATACTTTGTCAAATCTTTCCTCTTCTGAGATATCTGGAAGAGGTCACTAAGTGCTCGATAATTGACCCCCATCTCCTTCTCAGAAGCATCCGTTGGGCCACTCTGAATTTCAAGAAATAAAAAAAAAACAATATTTGCTGTTAATTAGGAACCACAGAAATACAACTTCTTTGTGGAAAACAATCAAATTCTTAGAAAATCCTTATAAGATGCAGACCATGGTGTGCGTTTTCCCTGACCCTGTTTGACCATAAGCAAAAATGCAGACATTGTAACCATCCATTACAGATCTGATCAACGGCTGTGTATCTAGGTAAACTTCCTCTGCCATTTCACAAACAATAATTAGTATACCTTATTAAATGAATTGAACAAAATTGAAAATAGAAAATGCAAGATAACTAAATGTACTTACCTTGTGTTGCAGAGGGCCCAAAAACTTTATTAAAATTGAACATCTTCGTGGCGTCTTTCCTGGACTTTGATGTATTGACTATGAGAAGTGACCCATCTTCCCCAGGAAATTTCACTGTGCTTTGCAAACCAGAATCGCCTGCATGAGATGGCCTGACCCTGCAGTATACTCTTATGTTGCCTAATCCCTCAGAACAGTAAAGTCAATTAGTGACTAAAATTGTAATAGAAAATAATTGACAACCTTCTCAAAAGGATTTTAAGAAAGCTTACCTTTGAGGTCTTGTAGGGCATTATGAAGGTTCTTATTTTCTTCAACAACTCTATGATATCCAGAAGCAGAAATGGAAAGGCGTTGGACCTCATTCCCTGTAAAAGGTTTTAGAGCCAAAGAAATCATGGAGTCATTTCTGAAGCCAATATTCAACTTGGTACATGGAATGCACAAAATTGTAGTTTACTTAGTAATATGAACATATAAGAGCCATATGTATGATTGGAAACATGTTCAGCATCAACAAAAATGATCACACCTGATTGATGGAAATTGAGAGTGTTCTATCCCTCTCTGACTTACCTAGTAATTCCCATTGCTTTTGGTGTTTGGTCTGCATTAATTGTACATCTTCCCTTGTTTTTTGTAGTAGAACTTTTATATCCTGAAAAATCAAGTGCAAATTTGAGAAAAATAAGCAACAAATGGCATTTATCATGCAACTAACACCAATCATGACACTAACATTTGAGCCAGTGAAGAGAAAAAAGTAAAATAAAATAAGCTCTTTTAAGTTTTTAGCACCCCTTGACTGCATACTCAGAGATCGCATGCTCATCAGCACATATCAGTTCTAGCATGTTACTTGGTGCTATACATTTATACTTACGCTGATGACACCACCCACAATTTTGAGCCAACAAAGAGACGGTAAAACTATACCAATAATACTAAAAAAATTGAACACTCCTTGACTTCTGCTAAATGATTATACCAACTAACTAAGAGCTAAGTTGCTGAATCGGGTACGGGTACGTGGGTACAGGTACGGGTACGGTACGCCGGTACGGCAATTTTTTATTTGGTGTGGGTACGTCCGTACATAAAACATATAAAAATCATAGATATAGACATATTTGCAGCCTATAAAGTAAAAACAAGCAGTAAAGTTGGAATACCACATATCATGCATATGCTAAACAAAACTTAGAACTATCATAAATATAACAAATCTGAAATACCATTATACTAAATTAATTTGATATCAATTTTTCAAAACTTGAATGTTACGATAGGTATATAATTATATTGAATTCATTGTTCATTGGTTCAACATTTAAAACAAAGCAATACAATTAACGATGGGCATCATATGGGTCATTAGGAAGATTAAGAGCAGCATCATCATTGACATTAGATGATCTAGGTAAATTAATAGGACCACATGCAGCCCCACTAGCACTCTCATTGGAAGCATGCTGGGTATCCAAGTCCACAGAAAGTAAAGATTGTGTGGCAGCTGAAAAATCCAAATCAGTTCGCTCTGGATCTACATCCCACAACCTCGTGCCTCCTTCCTTATACTCATTCTTTTTATGAGTAAGAAGGCGCAAGTTGGAATGCACATAAACAAGCTCTTCCGCCTTACTTGCTGCCAGTCGGTTGCGTTTCACTGAGTGGATAAAGGAGTATGTACTCCAATTTCGCTCAGCTGAAGAGGAACTAGCAACCTATTGAAACAAAGTGGGAGGAACTTGTAATTATAAAGTTGTAAATCAAACTTTAAATTTGAAGTTAACCATTTTATTATTTTTAAAATAGTAAACAATATAAATTTAGAGAGTGCAATAAAAACTAAGTAACTTACTTGCGATAAAATTTTGATCGCAATAGCTTGGAGATGTGGTGTTGTAAAGCCATTGACATACCACCAAGAATGAGCATCCATCCTATACTTGTCAATTGAAGCACCAATACTTTGATTTTCGTCAGATACAAAATCAGCAAACTCAGCTCTAACTAAATACTCTGTTTCTTGATTGGAGAAGAGTCTACTAAGTGCTTTCCTACACCCCACACCAACTTCTAGATCTGAATATGGTTGCACTCTTGATGGCAAAGCAAGAATCTCATCACTATAATACTTGGGAGTCAATGCAAATGCAAGAAGATGTAGTGGGGTGGTCATTTTGTTCCACCGCTCAACACAAATTGTTTGCACCTCTTTGAAGAAAGCTTCTTCAGGATCTTGCTCTTTTTCGTTGATGATGATTTTCATTTGCTCGATCATTGTATCAATGCCATCATATACCTCTCCCAAACATGGCTTATCCATGTCAGTAAAACGGATCATACTCATGATGGGCTCAGTGAATCTAAGAAGATATTCTGCTCGTTCCCACCAAGTGTCATCTAGGATCATATGTTTCACATTTGTTGCCCTTTCAGTATTGGATTGCCTCCATAGGGACCAACTTTGACTGATAACCATGCTAGAAAGTGCCCCCCGCACCTTCACAAGTCGCCTCAAGACAATCGTGTTCGATGCAAATCTAGTTTCTGCAACCTATTCAAAAATTTAAAATTAAAATAAAAATATAAAGACATGCTTGAGTTTAAAAAATAAATTAGTAATTACTAAAGTGAAATGTAAAATTTAAAAGTTGAAGTGTTTCAATTACCTTCAACAACTCCAATGCTGAAAATGATCTAAAAATGGCCTGTGACATTTGATGGTTTGTGATGAACATTTGGATCTCTTCAGCTTCAGCATACATTTGTTTGATCCAATTTATTTTCACACCCAACTTTTGTAGCATGAGGTTGAGAGAGTGAACAGCACAAGGTGTCCAAAATATGTGCTCAAATTGTGTCTCAATCAACATACCTACAGCTCTACAATTCTTTGCGTTGTCTGTTATTACCTGGATAACATTTTCAGGACCCACATCCTGAATGCACTGTATAAGGATGTTAGCAATAAATTGTGCATCCTTCACTTGTCCTTCACAATCCACGGCTTTCAAAAACATTGCCCCTTTAGGGCACACTGCAATCACATTGATTAATGGCCGGTTTTTGGCATCCTTCCATCCATCAGAAATAATTGACACCCCTGTTTTTTTCCATGAATTTCTAATGGGAGTCAATGCATTGTTTATGCCTTTTACCTCCTTTGCTAGTAAGGTGGTACGCACCTTCTCATAACCTGGCCTTGTGTACCCTTGTGGACAGTCACTTGCCTTTCTCAACATATCCTGCCAATATGGTGATCTTACAACATTAAATGCCAAACCGTTTGCATATAGACATCTTGCAACAGCTTGATCTGCAAGCTCTCTAGCTTCAAGCTTAAATGCATTTTCTAATGGTCCCTTGCTTCTCTTCACACCAACAGGATTATCTTCACTTCTACCCAAAAAAGGGTGGCTCTCTACTACAACATCATCAAAGTCACTAAGGAGGAGGCCTCTTTGATCCCCTTCCACTTCCTTCTCCTCTCAACAAAGGATGGTTTGTCTCACGACCAGCTCTTGCATCTGCTTCATCTTGCTCTTTAATATATGCTGCTACTTTGTGAGGATGTAACCCTTTACCAGTTTCTCCTGGACATACTGAGATTCCTTGTCGAGAAATGGCACATAAATGTAATCTCACACGACTGTATGAGCTAGTATACTGAACTTTACAATGATTGCATATCCAAACAAATGTTCCTCCCCCTTTAACTTGTCGTATCATTTGTACATATTTCCATAGAGGTGAATTTGGGTCAGTTTTAAAGGTAGGTCCACCAACAGAAGTAGAACTGGTTGCCATTATGGTGCTGCAAGTTCAAAAACAATTAATCAATTATTAGACAATAAATGTTAAAATATTTAAATAAATAAAAATAATAAATTGATATACCATTTTGGAAAAAATTAAAATTATTTAAATGAACATTTAATATATTATTCATTAAATTATTAATTTATTATTTTAAAAAATTAAAACTAAAATAAAAAATTGATATAGTTATATTTTACAATAAAATAATATATTATAGACTATTATAATAATAAAATTAAAATTAAATATAATATATTAATAATAAATAATTTAACATTTAGTGTTAGTCTATTATTATATTATAAATTTATAACAAATTAAGAATTAATAAATTTTAAAATTTTAAAATTGAAGTTTAAACTATAAAATACACAATATTAAAAAAATTAAAATAATAAATAATAAAATATTATATATTTAAACATTAAAATAGACAATATTAAAAATTTAAAACAGAAAATAATAAAATATTATATATTATATATTGAAACTGTAAAATGCACAATTTTAAATATTATATAATTATTATATTATGATATATAATTTATAAATGATAATACATATTAAAAATTTTACATTCTTGAATCTTAATCTTTCATAAATAGTAAAATTTGAATTTTAATGTTTGTGGAAAGGAAAGAAAGAAAAAAAAAACCCTACTTGGAACTTCGCGGCTGCGTTTGTCGACTCCTTGCAACCAACCCGTGGATTTTTCCTTGCAACGGTCGCCGCAAATCGTCTGGAATGGTCGCCGCAAATCGTCTTCAATGGCCGCCGAAATTAGTCTGCAACTGGTCGCACAGCCCACGAGCAAACAAGACGTCGTTTTTGCAAATAAAACCGAAGACAAGTGAACGAATGGAAGATTTAGGGTTTTTGGCGTTTGCTCTTCATGCGGAAAAGCAGAAAAAGGTTTCGATTTCCCCGCCAAACGCCTCAAACACTTTGAAAAAATGCCACATAACTGAAAAACGAGGAGAAAATCACTAAAACGTTTTTTGGTCGAAAAATCCGAACCCTGTCCGCTTCTGCAGGGATTCCACCACGTATCCGTACCGATACGTCTCGTACCCGGAATCGGCAGGGCAAATGGCCGATTCCGGTAACATAGACTAAGAGCATATAATTCTTTAGGACGTTATTTTGGGACCTATATTATACCTATGCTGATAACTGTCATAGCAGAGTTAACTCTAGAGTAATGTTCCCAGACTTGCTGGAAGACCAGCAAGTCTTGTGAGCCACATGATGGATAAGATGGTCAGGCTAAAACAAGGCCTGCCCAATCAAAGGCTTCTAGACTTGCAAGTCCTGCTAGCAGGAATTGACCTGTCATAAAAAAATCCAAAAAAATTAAAACCAAAAGTAAAACCTAGTACAAAAGACACTCACACTTCAGCTGAACTTCAAAATACAATAATAGCGAATAATAACCCAATATTACGAACAGTTATTTGGAGCAATAAAGAGTGCAATTGCAATTTTGGAACAAGCTCACTATGCATTGCGAGCAGTAAATACAATACTAATATTACAAACAATTATTTGGAGCAATGAAGAGTGCAATTGCAATTTTGGAACAAGCCCACTGTGCATTGCGAGCAGTAAATACAATAATACATTCTCAAAAAGGCATCACACTCAGCGAAACCAAAAACACATATAACATAGAAAATAAAAAAGTATTATTGCGAACAGTTATTTGGAGCAATAAAGAGTCCATTTGCAATTTTGGAACAAGCCCACTGTGCATTGCGAGCAGTAAAGAACGAATTTGGATCGGCAAATTTGAAAATGCATTTCTTTTTGTTTTTTGTTTTTTGTTTTTCCATTTATTATTATATTTTTTGTTTTGTTCTTTTCATTATGGAACAAGGAAATAGATGAGAACTTATTCACTTCATTTTTCCCTCTTTTTCTTATTGTTCCATATTCTATTATTTTTCATGACTATTATTATTTTAAATATACAAATGTAAAATATTTCCATCATTTTTTTTGCCAAAACTTCTTGCGAATTGGAACTATGTCACCCTAGGTGCTAAGAAAAGAAAATTGATATACCAATTATTACAAAATCAAACTCAGTGCAAGAGGCATTAATCACCTAAAACTCAATATTGCAATCTTTGTTTCAATCAAAAGCTGCTCTAAAACATATGTTTGTGAAAAGTTGATGCTCTTCATGCCAAGAACCAATGACAGAATTGGTATTGTGGATTAGGTTAATCTTAAATGAAAAGAAATTGGAGCAGCAAATTTGAAGAGGACTTAGTTTGTATTTCTTTTCCTTTTATCATATATTTTTCTTTTCTTTCGTCTTTTCATTATAGGGAAAACTAAATAGGAATTCTCCACTTCATTTTCCCTCTTTTTCTCCTTATTCTAGTATCCATTATTTTTCTCATCTCTATCTCTCACTTTTAATCTATAAATGTAAATCATCACACAATGTCAATGCCAATAAAGGACCCTTGCTAAAAACACATCACCACAAGTGCTAAGAAAAGGAATTTGGTTTACAATTATTGCAAAACAAAACTTAGGAGTCATTAATCAACTAAAACTCCACATTGTAGTCTTTGTTTCAATCAAAGGCTGCAAAAACTATATTTGTTAGTGAAAAGTGGTAACAATCTTCAAACTCAAGGACCAATGGACAAGTTAATGTTGTGTATTAGGTCTTTGATGATAAAAACTTTTGGCTTCCAACAAAGAAGATTGTGAAGATAAGTTCTTATTAGGTTACTCTTATGCTTAAACTTTTTCCTTCCAACAAAGAAGATTGTGAAGGTTAATTCTTTTGCCTACTTTACTAGATTTATGCCATTTTACTATTTATTTATGTTATTTTTTAATAGGGCATAGAACCTTAAGTTAGCCACCTTCATTTTATTGATGAGGAAAATCAACAGGTCATAGAACCTTCATGTTGTTGATGAGGAAAATCATTGATCAACTTCATAAGTTGTTACATGCAGCAAGCTTTACCAGATTTGCATTCCAATTCTAGTTGGATTTCAAATTTGATCAAGAAATTTTGAGCAGACCCTACACAATCATAGAGGAGACCAAGAGAAAATTCTCAAACAAGAGAAATGATTATCTTTGTAATGTCCCTGTGTGTGGCTAGGTGCGTCCCGACGGCCACGTGTCCGTCGGGCTTGTGTAAGACCCAAATTCTCTGGTGGTGGCTTCGGTGGTGGGAGATTCCTCCTTAGTCATCACCCTTAACACCTTGGGTAGTCGCCCTTACTACTAGGCCAGTCTTTTGGTGTAGTGGTTGGGCCTTTGTGTTATCAGAGTCGAGCTCTCGAGGTCGAGGCCCGCAGAGTGTGGTGGGCTGTAATGTCCCCGTGCGTGGTTGGATGCGTCCCGGCGGCCACGTGTCCAGCGGGCTTGCATAAGACCCAAATTCTCTAGTGGTGGCTTTGGTGGTGGAAGATTCCTCCCTAGTCGTCACCCTTAACACCTTAGGTAGCCGCCCTCACTACTAGGTCAGTCTTTTGGTGTAGTAGTTGGGCCTTTGGTACCACTGTAACATACACCCCTAATATTTTTTTTTGAAACCCCAGTTTGTTGGATGATTGTTTAATGATGTGTTTGTTTGGGTTTTCAATGCATTTTCAGATGAACATAACATAAAGATGATAGTACAATGAACAGGTATTACAATAAACTAAACCTTTTCAATATAGATTGAAACAAACAACTTGAATATTCTTTTTCTGTTTTATATCAGAACATTACATAGTGAAATCAGACCTGGAATAAGAAGCTACAGTCATGTCAATGACTCTTCAAATGAAGCAATATACCTCTTGAATGGGT
This sequence comes from Sequoia sempervirens, assembly GCA_007258455.2. NCBI lineage: Eukaryota > Viridiplantae > Streptophyta > Pinopsida > Cupressales > Cupressaceae > Sequoia > Sequoia sempervirens. The sequence goes on from VDFB02179401.1 coordinate 79,642, forward strand.
AGTGATCAAACTCTAAGTTCTAACCATCAAAGAGCCTCCTCCTCAATCGCCTAGAACACTTTTTTCCAACTTCAACCCAGCTACTATAAACTCCAACACGTGTTGGGTAAGAAACAGGGTTTCTTCTTGCAAAGGATGTCCCTCCTTGAAGAATCGATCTGCTCTAGAAATTCAGAAACTCAACCAAAAAATGCAAGCTTATGCTCTTTGGAATCAGCTAGAAATTGCCCTTTCATATATTCAATACCCATTTTGAGTCTTCAATCCATTTTAGAGTTGTGAGCATCTGGTCTAGAAGTGCAATGCCCAAAAAAAGCAAATAAACACACCAAAATCTTCTCAAAACACTCCAAAACTGAAAACTAGCAAGCCACACCCAAAAACTCTTCAAAATACTGATAAAACTTCTTTTAAAATCACCCGAAACGAACTTTGTGAAGCACTATATGATTCCTGCTGTAGAATCACTCTCTCTATTTGATTAGGGGGGATATTTCACCACCAAAACCAGCCCAAGCGAAGAGGGTTTTCATCCTCAGTTCACAGCCCAAGAACCCTGGAAGAAATCTAGCAACATTCTATTATGTTATCAAAGCCAAGATGTGAAAATGAGAGCCAAAATGAAATTATAAAGAGGCTAGGGCGATTGGACATGAAATGCCTCTTAATTTCCTCCTAAAATCAATGCCCTTGAGCCTTTAAAAAATTAAAACATTTTAATTTATTTCGTCTCCCTTCCCTAGGCATCCACTTCATGAGGAGATATAATATTAATTTATCTTTTAAAAACAACTTTAAGTTGCTTCACTAGGCTCAAGGTACTTTTCGAACGACCACTTTTACCCCTCATCTTAATTTTATAATATAACTTTATAAAATGACTTAAGTGGTCGAATTAAACAAATAACCAATACTGCAACCTTAGGCTCTCCAAAAATAAACTGAGTAAATAATGTTGTTGCAAGTACACTAGCCTAGGACAAACTCCCCCAAAGGTGACTTACTATAAATAGCACTGCTATAAATAGTAAGGATATGCCAAACACCCAAACTAAGCGAAACTAAAGACTATAGAAGAATACTGTGACCAACTGAAGATAGCAACATCATGAACGGCCATTGCTAAAAATAGAAACCCCTCTGGAAACCCCCAAACTGAATTGCTAAAAATAGCACTCACTATAAATAGCATATTGTTTAAAATAATAAGTGACTCCAAATGCATTTTGAACACAAACCGGGCAGCCGTCGCAACTTACTAAAAATAGTAAGTCCAAAAAAGGTTGTCAAATGCAGATGCATGTCATACCACTGTGAAGCTCTTTGAAAACCCAGAAGGAATCCATAAACCAAATTGCAAAACTCCAACGTGCAAACCCCTGAATCCACATCAGAAGCCTCCAAACAATTGGAAACCCTAATTCTACATCTAACAGGCCTACATGCGTCTGGGAATGGGCTAACAGTCTCTAGAAAGCATAGTGCTAAAAATGGGGACATTACAGTCTCCAAGATGGAGATGTTTAGACTTGCACATGTGGACCTCTTTGCTCAAGGTTTATGCAGGGCAACTTAAAACGACATTGCAGCCTTGTTTACAATAATATTTTTGGATTTCTTGTGTTAATGTTGAGTATTGAACTTGAGTTCTTCACCTTTTTCCTTTTAAATGAAATTTCAATATCTTTCTCATTCCAAATGCATGGAGGAGATTTTTGGTGGTAAGGTGCCAAACCTTTAAAGAATTGTTGTATGTATCTTGAGCCAACCATGCAACACTTCAAGATGCAAGCACAATTGGAGTATGTTTGACATGCTACCAAAAGTGCAATAAAGCTATGTTCGACCAAGTTTCCGGTATGGGGGAACACGTTTCGGGGACGAGATTTTTTTAGGGGATTTTTGGGGATAGCAAGGGACAATATCAATATGTATATATATATATATATATAAAATATAGGGAAATTTCAAATTCCAAATATTCATATGAGTAATGATAATCATAACAATGAACATTGATAAAGTTGCAAATGTAATCACTAATCATATTGGCATATACATTATAGAGTCAAATAGTCAATCATCTGGAGCCCTATACCAGCTAGCCGCCTTGTCATACTAGGTGATCTATATGGTGGAAGGATTATTGTTGTTGTTATAACTTTGTTTCAGTCATATCAAGCAGCCATTCTATTGTTCACAAGGTTTCTTGGGTGTGTGATAGCTATACCATCAGCCTTTTCAGTCATTGATCTACTATGAGTGAAATTTCTAATTGTTGTAAGTCTGAAATTGTGTTTCCAACTTGTATATCAGTCAATGCAATTGTTCTAGTTATTGCAAAATCAAATAAAATCAGCCTTTACAAGGTTACAAGTTGAGATATTTTACACCTTAGGATTTCATAATTGTTGACTACTTACATATGAGAGTCCAAAATATTAATTTCCAGCCATATCAATATTTATACTTAATGTATGTGACCATAAACTATTCAAATCTGAATTCAATCACAGTCATAGGGTTTCATATTGGTTGTTCATTGCATATCAATTATAAATCAGCAGGTATATTTGTAGTAATTTGAAATCTATGAGTGGGACCTATTGTGTTTGATACATTTAAAGTTTCATAACAAACCTGCAAATGAATGAAATACAGTTTCCAAACCAATGTATACTCCTTCAAGGGTGTTTGGGTGAAGTTTGAATGTACTTGGAGTTGATATTCACAACCTATGTTCAGTATTGGCAAGCTAGGAGTGAGTTGGTTGTGATTTCTTAGTGATTGTCTTGCTCTCCGGACCTATACAACGCATTTCAAAAGCTTTATAAGACCTATACCAGCATACTATTCATCAATTTAATTTTGGAGCTTTTTTTAATGCAAAAAGTGGTTGGAAAAAAGGGTATGGCTGGCTGTCTCCGAGACGGTCGAGGGACACCTAGTCATCCCCTGATCATCCCGAGGACGGCCGGCTGTCCCCTTGCCAATCCCCTACAATCCGAAACATCCCCCCCCCAAAAACACATTTTGAGGACGCCTGGGAAACATCCCCGAGGCGTCCCCTGTCCCCGAAACGTCTATGATATGGGTACGAAGGCCAAAACCCCAAGGGACGCGTCCTTGTGTACCACTACAATAAAGTGATCTTATAGCATTTGAGGATGCTTATCCACTATTGTAATCAATAAAGTTGAGGATCCTATATTTACAAAGGGCCTCATGACTACAACATCAAGAACATATCTCAAATGCAAGTGCAAAAACCACTATAGAGCCTAGTGATTATGGACCAAGTAATTGAAGCTCCTCTCTACCATACTTCAAGACTCCCATATACATTTTGTTTTTGAAGCCAAGATACCCTAATCAATGATTATTGTAAACCAAAAACACTAATGAATATTCATTATTTAAAAAACTTGTTTCCATAAGCTCAAATCCACTTTTGTACTCACTTTTTTTAGTATAATTGTGTGTACAAGCACGGTAGCATGTAACTGATTAATTTTTTACATCTTAAAAGTTGATGCAAAAGGGAGCATGGAAAAACATGTGTTTCCTTTAAAAACGTATATATCATGCTTTTTTCAAATTCTCAAGTTTGTGTCAAGTTTTTCTACCAAGCGTTGATCCAATTCGAAACAAAAATCACCTTCCAAGAATGTGCCGAGTGTAAATCTGGTAACTATGGTTTTGAGGATCTAAAGTGCCTTGATAACCAACAAGTATGAAACTAGCCTAGAAAAATAACTACAAACAAACATAGTATAATCATTAAGAAACAAAGAGCAAAAGTAATCGCCTACACATATCGTTGCACATTACATCCATCACAAACACAATCTCAAGGCAATCTTCTTGCACATTTTGTGTCTTTATAAAAGAATAGAAAGGAGCTCCCCATTGAAGAATAATAATTTTAGCCTTCTAAGTACAATGATTTCAACTTTAAATGGGAAATGCAAATCAAACACCAACAAAAGTCTACGTAATTGAATTTCAAATTGAAAAAAAGAACACTTTATAAAATACAAAAATTGGCAGATGTTGAAATTTTGAGAACTAGCAACATTGGGAACAAATGTCCATATATGTCATTAGTATAAAGCTATAAAGGTATGATTTGGCATTTCTGTATGGAGTGCTTTTAACCTGAATGAGAATTCAAGCAACTTTCTTCCATCTACAATTGATATACATGCTACTTTTGTTAAGTTTTTTTCTCATCATAGTTGATACCCAAGAAAATAGTAATGACCTGGACTGTATCTTAAATTAAAATAAAGTTAGTTAGATTATATTGATGTCCATTGATGATGAAAAACATTTTAACAAGACCACAAGAAGATATAAGTGCAAAAATTTGAGATGCTACTCAAATTAGCAATAGGAAATATACTAGAAGTAATTTAAAGCTATTTTAGATGATGAAATTGCAGACACAATAAAATCTTTTAACTGTTAAAAAGGTACATTGGTTTGCTGCTAAAGGTTAAGAATTTGCAATTGCAGACACAATAAAATCTTTTAACTGTTAAAAAGGTACATTGGTTTGCTGCTAAAGGTTAAGAATTTGCAATTGCAGACACTGTAACATTTTTTATTCAAAGATGATGTTAAAATCAGACAATATATGCAGATACATAGAACATACCAGGGGACTTCAAGAATCACTTTTGCACTACTTCATTATGCATTCTTTCATACATGTTTTAATCTTTCTGACACTTTCCCACAGAAAGAAAAATTTCCCGCATTTAATGGAAATGTAACTCACCGTGAGTTCTTTTCTTTGTGCTTCTAAACGCGTCTGAAATTCCTTCTTTCTTTCCAGATGCCTTTGCATCATTTTAGACTCGTCATTTGTCCATTCTGTATTATTGGAACATTCCCTCTCTTGATCCTGTATTTTGTTAATCTTTGCATGCAAATTAAGTCAGTGCCATTTATTAGATGCAGAAATAGATACAACATTTCTGTAAAAATGGAGTCTAGTAAGGAATCTATAAAGAGAATGTAGGATGTTCAGTTCTCTTTCTACTTCACATTAAATATAAATGGTGAACAATCAGTTAAAATAAGCATGTTTACTTCCTTTGACATTGCAAATTTTTTTATTGCACCAAATTGATATCTTTGCAGCTAACAAATTCAAGGAGTTAGTTTAAGCGAGGCAATTTTCCAAAACATTTTACCACATTTAAATAGAGTACCGCATTTATAATCCATATTAAATCTAATCCTTGTTTCTTATGTGCATTGATATTTCCAGTATCATTTCCTACCTACACAAATATCAACAACCCTTGTGTTTTCTCCAATGATTTTTTAGTGAAAGATCGTAAAATGCATAAGAAACTCATGAATAAGCTTAATCACCACTCAGAGGTTAGGTAGTGCACCATCCACACATTTTGCTTTCTAAAATCAAATCCTCGTTGCAGTCACTTAATAATGAGCTAAGGTACAATTTTCAAAGTTGATGGTCTCCCATTCAGCTTTGTAAATTAATTTTGGATAGATTTACCTTTCTATTATGTCAGATTGATCAGGAAATCCACAACTTTTTACTGGTACATCTATATAATCTCAGTCTCAGAAATTGGAGACAAATCTCATTACGCTTCCACACTTAATGGACAAAATGCCTTTCCAGAAGCAGTTAGCTCTTCTAGTTGATGAAAAAATTCGAGCATCATAACAGTTGTAATTGAAGCTATACAATCTGGCAGACTATCTCAAGGACAGGTCTCTTGAAGCTATAGTTAACGTATTCCTCCCTAGGAGTTCTTGCATTTTCTTTATATTTTGGCTGCCAGTGCCTTTGCTGATGTTGTAAAGTGGCTGAAGCAAAGAGATATTAAAGGTTACCAATTCATCTCCCATCAGCTCCTTGTAGAGAATACCATATTCATGGTGAGTATGGATATTGTGGAGAAGATATTGGTTGCTACTGCACGAGGGAATTACTTTTCAGTTTTCACATTGGTATAGGGTTTTACACTGGCCTTCCACATGGCCAATGGGGTAGTGATGCCTAAATCTGTGACCCTGCAGTTCCAAGTTCCAGCAAATCTATTCAACCATGTGACAAGGACAACACTAGCTTCAGCATATCTCTGATACTCCTTCAAGAGACAAGAAAGAGATCATAAGCTTTCATATGTGCAAATGGGGCATCTGCCACTTATTTGGGGAACCAAATGACTAGGATATTTTGAACTTTGGAGATCAACTGTGGAAGACACTGTTTTAAATAAATATTCACAAGCACTAGAACCTGGTGCCCTTGATAAGAAGGCTGATTTGATACCAAACTTACAATATTACCATTTTCTTTTAAACCAGTTGAATTTCTCCCATGGATTTCACAAACCTGAGTTACATCCTATGCTAAGCTTTATCTTCCTCTTTGTTAGTCATGATATTTGGCCACAGACACATTTTCATGTTATTCCAAATCAACAAACCCATTTCTTGATTATAGAACATTATCAAAGTATTTTAGCTATCAAGAAAAAAAAATACTACTTATTTCGCTCATAAAAATGGCTATAGTTTAAGTATAGAACATATTTTGATTCCCCGGGACATTTAATCTATCAAACAAAATTCAATCATTTACATTGAATGTTAGTAAATAACACATCGTAATGAATGATTTAGTCCTTCTGTTTGGTCATTCTTTTGAGTAAATGGCTTACCAATGAATTATTTTCTTCTTGTTTTTCTTTGAGACCTGCAAAAATAAGATTCATGAGCGTTTCTGTTGAACCATTCTGCACAGCACAAAAAATAGCATTAGCTCTTCACATGAAGAATGAATACAAATATTTGCAAAGAAAGCTAATGTAATTGATATTATTTTCTACCAACAAACTTGTAAATCAGAATGGCTATGTATAATTAGCTTTACAAAATGCTCAACATTAATATGTATGACTAGGGAAGAGGATGGTTTTGTACCACACCATATGCAATCTAGGAAATTATGCTGTTCCTTGATTTGTAGGAAACAAGAAAATATGGATGACAGCAAAGTTACATACCAGTGTTGCAGCTTGTAGCGGTTCAGAAAGGTTATGGTTAATGTTTTCCTTTGAATCCTCAATGCCTACAACAAAACTCCTTAGCCAAGCTCCAATTAGGTCTGCCAACCATAAACATGCAATAACCCATCATGTACTTAGGAATGAAGTTATATTTCAATTCAAGCATTGCAAAACATGAAATAACAATGAAAAACATGAGATAATGGAGTTTAGTCCCTTCATGACAAATAGGTCATGAATATAACCTTTACGGTGTGAGATTTCAGTGAGTCTATGTTCAACATCATCATCTTGAATCTGCCCTGTCTTAGGAACACTTTCTTTAACCTTCACTGCATCTGTAAATTTAGGCTTTTCACATCCTGAAAGATCCAACTGCCTGCAATTCTTTTGCATGCTACCATCTATTGGATTTGACAGGTGTTCAAAGGCCTTTGCAACCATACAAGAAGAGGTACATTGAGGGGATCCTGCATTTCTGAGAAGCATAGGGGACTTCAAAAGGCCTGTGTACTTCCAAGAACCATTTCCTCCAGATTTCTTCCATTCATGGTAAGATTTCAAAGCCAAAATACAGTCTACGATTTTTGTTGTAGAACCTGGTTGCAAGCTCCCCTGAAGAAATAGCAGTATTAGACAAAAGTATAGAGAACTAATTATTTAGAATCTAATAATATTGGAATGAGCATGCTCACTTGTTCTAAATCAGAAGCTTCAAATGTTGGCAACTTTAACTCCTCAACAGCTACAAGAAAATTTCTGACATTCTCAAAATATTGATAAGCAGATAAAGGCTGGCCTTCAGGACAAAGTGATGGAATATTTTCAACCACCTGCTTTCCAATTATGTTGACATTATTATCATGATTGTCAGCATAATAAAGCAGAAAAGCAAGAAGTAAATTGGAAAATTATGACATGTTGATAAATGAAATTAACTAGCTAATGTCAACAACATGCTCTCACCTTTGGCACTGCTCCTGGCTGAACCTTATTGATTAAGCTACATAAAATAAGTCCATTTCTCAGACACAGACGAAACTCCTCCTCAGAGGGTTCACATGGCATGTCTGAAGGCTCTGCCATGCTCATAATCCATGCTGCAGCTTGAAACCTTCTGCTTGCTGTGAAATGGTATACAGAAAAAGACTCATTATAACTCAGAATCCCAAGAGGAACACATTTCCTTTGCTGTAAACATCCATAGCAATGATATTGTGATGTGAAAAGAATCAATATTATAACTGTGAAAAGTTTTGATGGACTGGGCAAAAAACAAAATTTAAACTATAGCATACCATTCTCATCAAAATATAACACCATACGAAAAATGGCAGAACTAATCAATAATAATCTGGCAATAAACCAAAGATGCAAAGTAATGTATTATTTAATACAAATGGCCAATGTATCCATAAATTGATAAATTGATGATGACTGTTACAGCTGCCAGAGAACAGATCAGGCTTCCTATCTCCTACCTCAATAAAAGTTGCACATTAATGAAAACAAACAGAATTTTAGTAGAGTACACCAAGTAGTTTTGATCAAGTAGAAATGACACAAAAGAATTCTGGTGTCACCCTTACTAAGTAACATAGCAGTAACCTAGCAATTAACCAAAGGAGTGATTTGATGTATTTTTAAGCACCCAGCCATTATATCCGTAAATTGATGATGACCATTTAATGAGCCAAAATCTTCCACAGAATAGGCCAAGCTTCTTTTGGTTTTGTGATCGATGAAATCAACTATTGGGTCAAAGTAGTGTTGTGTAAGTGGATTTGGCCTATAGAAAAATGGATCCGAAATAATCTCAGCTTCATTCTGACAGAGGATTTGTTTTCATGTAAAAGTATTAGTCAGAAAATTACCAATAAACCGTAGATAGTATTTAATATTTTCTTTGAGACATAGCCAATGTATCCACAAATTGAAGAAGATTGATGCATCTGCCAGAGAATAAACCAGTCTAATTATTCTCTAGCTTGATGAAATTATGGTATTAATGACAAAATGTCAAAAACCATGGGACCTACAGTAGAGTAGTATAAGTGGGTTTAATTTGAGAGGAAATGATACAAAAGAATCCTGGTTTTATTCCGACAGAAAAGTTATTGTCACATGGCAGGATTAGTCAGCAAAGTAGCCATAAGCACAAAATGCGATTTAATTTATTCTTTAACACACACAACCAATATGTCTACAAATTGATAATGATTGTCACAGCTGTCAGAGAATAGATCAGCTTACTTGTGTCACAGCTCAATGAAACATGGCCATTAATCAAAAAAACAATAGGGCTTATAGCAGAGTACTATAAGTGGGTTAATCCAATAGAAAATGAAACAAAGGAAACGGGGTTCGATTCTTACTGACCTTTTCATCATGTAGCATTTCCAGTATGTAACCCAGTAATAAACCAAAGATGTGATTGATGTGTTTTTCAACATACACAACCAATCTATACACAAATTGAGGATACCTGCTACAACTACTGGAGAATACACAATGCTACTTACGGTCTAGCTCAGTGAACTTTGATGTCGATGATAACGACTACAGGGCTTATAGAAGAGTGGAATGACCGAATGAGTGGGCTAATCTAATAGAAGATGCTACAAAAGAATATTGGTTCCATTCTGACAGAGAGATTGTTCTCAATCACGAACAAATAATAACCACAAATCCAAATGGGTTAGATGGTAGTGATTACTGCTGCCAGGGAACACGCCAGTTTCAATGGAAGTTACATCTCAAAGAAAATTGGATACTAATGATCTCACTACTCGACCATTCATTTGAAGGTAAAACTGAGTTCATAGCCGTAAATAACTCAAAATTGCTGAAGGCTATCCACTCATACCACTTGAAGAAAAGAAAAAGAGGGAAATAGGTCCCAGCCAAAAAGAAACCAACACCCAATTCACATATCAAAACCATCGTGGCAATGGCTTACCTGCTTCTTCTGCCTTCCTCCTGCCGACTTCATCCATGGTATTAGCATTTGAAGCACACCCACTCCTGATAACACAGTCTCCAAACGAATCATGCCTTCTATGAGCAAAGGGACGCCTATATGTAGCCAATAGAGCAGGGCCGTCTGGTGTTAAGGCAGCCATTGTGATATCTTCAGGGCAAAACAAGAACCCAACCGTAATCTCTATAACTTGCAATGCAAGCTCAACAGGCCCAGTTTAGAAGGTGGGCATACGGCTAACTACAAATGCAGCTGGTGAGAAAATGATCAAGAGACTTTTTTTACCATGGGTACTTCTTCTCTGCCTTTATTTGGTCGCCATTTTTGCACTGCAGATTTATGTCAACGGGAAATTTAATATCCAACGGTCGAGTAGTGTGGATCCCTGTTATTCAAAAGATCAATTAGGCTGCAAGTTTTGCAGGAGACCTTGCCTAGGTTCGGACCGAAGCTCTTAGGCTCGGAATTTTGGGCCAATTGTATCAAGGTTCAAATTTGAATTACAGTCAGGCTCGGCATCCGGGCCTGCTTTCGTCACGCGAATCAAAGCGATGGAAACGTGGACGGTCAAGGTTTCTTGAACCGTTTGATGAACGGTCGTGATCTCTAGTGAAGTGAGATTTTGTGGGCCCCTACGAATTGGGAATTGTTTTAGTACGTTATATGCTTTGTTTGAAAAGGACCAATTTATTTTGTGTTTTGTTATTATTATATTGGCAAATTTTAATTAACCCTTTTTATTTTAAATAATTACCCAATAATGACGCCCATGTTTTCTATAGGTCAACCTTAATCTACAAGAGTGCCATGGAGTTTAAAGACAATGAATGTGTATGATATTCTTGGAGTATTAAGTTAAACCATCAAAATCTTTTAGAACATGAGTGTAAAGAAAATAAATGCTTAAATTAAATAAAGTAAATTAAATTACTATATTTATTTTAAATATTAAAAAAATAATCAATTTATTATATACAAATAAATAAAATAAAATAAATATCTAGTATTATTTACATATTTATAAATTATATAAATAATGTATATAATAATATTTCTTTGATCTATATATAAATGTTAAACATAATATTTTTAAGAATCATATCTTTATAACATTTGTATATTGTTCTAATATAAAGTTATATATTATATGTTTTATTAAGTATTTATCTTTAAAAATAATAATAGTTTAATGCTATTAGATTATTAATTATTTATAAATAGTAGTTTTGAATAGGTGCAATGTATAGCACTCTACATATTT